>OY740794.1:18591696-18846696 GCA_963514005.1 Raja brachyura | reverse complement strand
GCATTGAGCTCATATGGGAGGGATGCATTGCGGTCACTGGAGCTACTACTTGGTTTAGAGGAAGTAAGAGGTGGCACGGTGGCGCAGCAGTAGAGTTGCTGCCTTACAGCGCTTGCAGCGTCGAAGACCCGGGTTCAATCCTGACTACGGGAGCTGTCTGTACGGAGATTGTACGTTCTCCCCGTGACCTGCGTGGGTTTCCTCCGAGATCTTCGGTTTCCTCCCACACTCCAAAGACGTACAAGTTTGTAGGTTAATTGGCTTATTTTGTAGTGTAAATTGTCCCTCGTGTGTGTAGGATAGTGTTAATGTGTGGGGATCGCTAGTCGGCATGGACTAGAAGGACCTGTTTCCGCTCTGTATCTCTAAACTAAACTAATGGCATGCAAGTCCTGCCACAGCTGCCCAAAGTCCATCTGATCCTCTACTTTAGACCGAATGTGTCTCTTCACTTTCTTGATGACCTTGTCAAGTTGTACCTGGAGTTCTTATATGAATCTGTGTTGCCAGAATGCCCTAGATCTCGTGCTCAGTACATTGCAGACCTCCTGGTCCATCCAAGGCTTCTGTTGGGGAACACTCATATGGTCTTGGTGGGATCACACTCCTCCAAACATTTTCTGATTAAGTCAGTTACAACAGTGACATATTTGAATGAATGAATATGAATGAATGTATAAGTTTATTTGCCAATATTCACTTACAAGAAATATGCCTTGGTGCTCCGCCCGCAAGTGACAACGACATACGGTGATTCAAATTTGGAGCAGTCCTTGCACATCACTCAATCTATCGACACCAAGTCGTTACAACAGTGTTCCTTTGCTTCGACTGACCAGCTCTGTGCAAACCTCACCACTGGAGCTGTGTTCTTCAGTCACTCTGTATTCACAGGAGGAAAGAGCACGTGGTCTGATTTGCCAAAATGCGGATGAGGGATTGAATGAAGTGCATATTTGGTGGTGGAGAAGCTATGGTCAAGAGTATTATCAATCTTCAATTGGACAATCAAGGATTGTAGGGAAAGGGCATGGAAGTGGCCATGAGGAATATCAGATTAGCCATGATTCTGTTGAATCATATGAGAGGCTCGAGGTGCTCATTCTCCTACTCTTCTTCCCACTTTTGACTAACCTAGAATAGTCTTCCTTACCCAGGTTTCAGAAAGTGCAATCATAATTGCTAGCTTATACCAATAATTGTTTTTTCAATCCAGGTTTAATTTGTTTTTGGATTACATATATTCTTGGTGACCTTTACCGGGATTTCCAATTGCAGGCTTCAACTGGAAAGAGTTACTTCAAATTAGAAATAAGGGTAACCATAAAGCTAGAAAATGTAGATTCTGCAGATGCTAAAGGTCAGAAGTAAATGCAGAAAATGCTCATCAGGTCGGGCAGTATAATTCAGTTTGAACACTATTTTTATCAGAAAAGGTCAGTTCTGACAAAAACGGAAAGGCTGGTTATCTGAATTTTTTAACTTTGATCTTTGGGCCTGAGGGCTTCCTTGGGTTTACAAGGCACCAGAAGCAGAGACTCAGAGTATGACTCGGATGAAGAAATTAACTTACAGGCAATTGGAATCTTTGAGACGCCCTTGCAGACTAAACTGTGTTCTGCAAAACAGTCCATTGATCTGCATTTGCTTTCTTCAATGTAGAAGTAATCACATTGTGAGCACTGAATGTAGTAAATTGGTGTACTAAATACCAGTGGACAGCTGTGGATCATGCAAAAGTAGTATTTAGGTCTTTGGGCAGTGTGGAAGTAAGATGTAAAATGATGGGCATTATATTTCCTGTTGTTAGTTGGATGAGAAAGTGCCATGAGAAGGGAGGTGAGCATTGATGGAGATAGAAGAGTGAACTAGGCAGTCCTGGAGAAAACAACAACTACAGAATTCTAAAGGAAGGGTGGGCAGATGAGTCTGATGTTGGCCAAAACTAACACCATTTGTCACATTCACTTTATATTGGTCTCCACTCTGTCATAGACATTATATTTCTTCTCTCCACACCTCACCTTTAACCACAATTGAAAACATGTTTGATTTTGATTTTCTGATTTAGATGGAAAGTTATTGACCTGAAATGTCGATTCTGTTTCAGTTGGTGCGTGACCTACTGAGTAATTACAGCATTTTCTGTTTTTATCTTAGAATTCGAAGCAATTAAGTAAACATTTGAAAAAATATATATATTTTTGGCTGCCTATAATTTGTTTTAAATTTTCCCAATATTAGAATAAACCCCACAGTTGCAAATGTGCCTGCAGAGCTGAAGCCAGTGAGAATGTAATTGCTCAGGTTCCAGTCTATGACAATTAAAAACTATTGAACTCCCAATTGATTCTCTATCCATTAATATTATGTTTTCTGCCTCTAGTTAGTGACCTCTCTGCTGAGGCTCAATCTTTCAAACCAAACTGGACCTCCCATAATTTTACATATCTCATTTAAATCTCTTTTCAGTCTCCATTGTTCCAGCTTAGCATATCCCAATATACAAATGTTAAAGAATGGAACAAAATACTGTGGCTAAGCATTCCCTGTTTAAAGTTATATTCAAAAATATCTGTTGTTTTGTTTTATCCCATTTTTCATTCTAATGTTATGCTTTAAGTTAGGTGATTTATTTCAAACTTATTTCACAGTATGGAATTAGAGTTGCAATGGGTTTGAGACATTGCAGTTTAAAACAACAATTGGATTGCAGTAGTGAAGCACCTTAGCTCTATGCATCATGAGGCTGAGAAATCTGTTGGCAGAGTAGTTAATATGGAAATACTGTCATCTGCAAGTTTGTCTAATATGTTTTGAAATATACTCGTGTTCCTTCATTATCACGAGGTAAAAATCCTGGAATTCCCGTCCCATCTCTGGAGGATGTTCATTAGACCAACTGCGACGGTTCCGGTCGCCAGATCTCCACCATTTTCTTCTGGTGCCTGCCCTGTCTTGTGCTCTGAATGAATAAAAGGATCACTGGCAAAATAGCAAACCAGCCTGTGCCTCTTGGTTCACCAAACTTGTGGTGAGCCAAAAGGCTCAGACAAAAATGCTCAGACAAAAATGCTGGAGAAACTCAGCGGGTGAGGCAGCATCTATGGAGCACATATGGTGGCATATGTTTAGATAATTTGCAAGCAATGAGTTGGGGGAATAGGATTGCTTTGTGAGTAAGCAAATGGGCTAAAACGGCCTCCTCTGTGTTGTGAGGGAAATTGGAAATGTCATGAGTCTACAAAGTAATAGCTTTCTGAATAAATGGCATAAGATAATCAATAAACAAACTAAAAGACTATTGAAATAAAAATAGGTGCTGGAGTAACATTGGTTCAGGCAGCATCTCTGGAGAACATGGATTGGTGATATATTGGGTTGGGATCCTTGTTCCCATTGATGAAGTACAGGATTGGTGATTCTTGCTTATGATAATTATAATCCAAATGTACTGATTAGCAGATTATGTGTACGTATTTTTAAGTGGTAACTAAAGAGTTCACAGGTCAAATTGCAGAAATGTGCCAAACAGATGTATTTTTGTTCTGCTTAGGCCTGATAATGGGACTGATCCTCCGCTACACCATTCCACCTTCTGATCCTGAAAACAGTATTGTGCATAATTGTGGGGATATGACCAGTAGCCCCGGCTTTTTGCTACTCAACATTACCGACCAGGTGTACGAGTATACATACAAGAGGGAGGTTGCCAAGCACAATATGAACAACCGGCAAGGAAGTGAGATACTTCAGAAGGTAAGATTTCAATGCAAGGAGCATTACTGTGTGTATTGTATATGCAGATACCAATTAGTATTGCCTGGGGTGGATTAAGGAAAGATGAATGTAGCAACATTAGGACTATGTTGCTGAGCGCGAGAGAGGAAATTCAATGTTCACTGGGCTGCAAAAATTAAACACATTTTTAGTGATGCAAATCATACCATTTACTTCTGTACTGTGTAATTGACATTGCAGTAGCATAGACATTAGTGCCTCTTAATAACATTAATTTAGATAGATTGAATAGATTTTGGAGTGTACTTCTACTTCTCTGCATATCTTGTACCCTGTTGATGCATTTCTGTCAGACTTTTTACATCACCATTTTCACCATTATAATTGTTTTTACATTTATAATTAATTTGTTCCTCACCTTGAACTATATGCTCACTAGTTTATTTCAAATGGCTTAAAGGCTATCTGAATGATATTCCTTAATAACTGATATTTCCCTCAAATAAAACTAGACCGAATTCCAACTTGGTTACCCTCTTGTTTTACAATATGCATAAAAAGCTTGGGGTTTTTCTTTAATCTGACTCGCCAAAGCCATTTCATGACCATTTAAGACCCTAATAGAACAAACATATTAGACAAAAATGCTGGAGAAACTCAGCAGGTAAGGAAATAGGCAACGTTTCGTGTCAAAACCCTTCGGTTTCGAGCCAAAATGTTGCCTATTCCCTTCGCTCCATAGATGCTGCCTCACCCGCTGAGTTTCTCCAGTTTTTTTGTCTGCCTTCCATTTTCCAGCATCTGCAGTTCCTTCGTAAACATGTTAGTATTATGTGCAAACTTGCTACTCTCATAGAAGAAGGTAATAAAGGACATGTTCCTAAAAAACATGAGCTTGTCCCAAATACCGGAAATGCAGGAAACAAGGTGACCGATGCAAGTCAATGACAGTTGCAAGTTTGCATATAATACGGAAATATTTGTGTATTTCTGAGCTTGGGAGAAATGAAAACAAAAGTCAAAACAACCGTTGTCAATTCTGATAAAAAGATAAAGTGGGAAATTCACGGCCCATGAAACATGAGCTCCAGGAAACAACCATGAGATAAAGCACTCTAAAATCCATCTACCTTCTGCACATAGAAATATCAGCTTCCTTCAGGAACTTACAATTTCCTTTTAAATGATTGCAATGAATCTGTAGCCACTGGATGGGCGACCAGCTTATGCCAAAGATCATTGATCCACAGGGGTTTGAAAAGCCTCCTGGCTTCTGTACTAGATCATGTTAGTTCTGTTAGATTTGTACTCTTGCTCTCCCTGCTTTGACTAATTGAAATAATCTATACAGGTTTTGAAGTTTAATCCCCTCATTATTTTAAGTACCATTCTCTGGGGGAAGAAAGTTAGTTATTTAAGAATAGCTAAGGGGGGGGGGATTAATGTACAGGTCCTTCAAAGTCTTTTTGTCACCCAACAGATCCCGCATTCTAAGCTAGAACTGGTTGGGAGTTTCCAGATAGGCCCTAACCAGGGTCTTCTATTATGGATAATTCTAACTATACATCCTAATATCCTTTTAGGTTATTCCATAGCATCTCTGCTCTGGCTGTGAGTGTTTAATGATTCCTGCACACAAACATTGAAATCTGTTGGGATCCAAAGGAAGATGGATTGGGCATCAATGTGGCGCAGCGGTAGAGTTGCTACCCACCAGCACCAGAGGCCTAGGTTCGATCCTGAGTATGGGTGCTCTCTGTACGGAGTTTGTATGTTCTTCCCGTGACCTGCGTGGGTTTTCTCCGGGATATCCGGTTTCCTCCCACACTCCAAAGATAGACAGGTATGTAGGTTAAATGGCTTGGTGTCATTGTAAATTATCCCGGATGTGTAGGGTAGTGTTAGGCTGCGGGTATCGCTGGTCGGCGCGGATTCAGTGGGCTGAAGGGAATGTGTCCCCACTGTATCTCTAAACTAAACAAAATTAAATTAAACTAAACTAAACTAAACGGTGTCAGATTCCAAATTCATGGGTGTAACCAAAGCGTTACGAATGACAGGCGTGATGCTGACTGGAAGGCTGTCTCCAGTGAAGCTCTGCAGAGAGTACAAGGTTCTTGGCACATTAACTGATCGATATGTTCCTGTATAGGTGCCATGAATAACAAGTTTCCAGATGCCAGTGCCTTGATAGGAGGACCAGAGCAATGGAGTGGTTAGATGCGCACAAAAGTGACAACTAGAATTCAGTCCAGGGAAGTGTAAAGTAAGGCATCTAATGAATGGGTTTTAGGGAGAAGGGTCGCAAAAATGACAAGGAACAGGACAATAAATGGTAGGATACTGAGAAATGAAGACCTGGAGTCAGCTAGATGGGTAAATAAGACATTTAAGAAAGCACACTTGTCATTATTGGTTAAAGCATAAAGTACACATTCAGGGAAAACTGTCAAAATACATAAGGTCAGAGAAACATAGAAAATAGGTGTGGGAGTAGGCCATTCGGCCCTTCGAGCCAGCACCGCCAAAATATGATCATGGCTGATCATCTAAAATCAGTACCCCGTTCCGGCTTTTTCCCCATATCCCTTGATTCCGTTAGCTCTAAGAGCTAAATCTTACTCTCTTTTGAAAACATCCAGTGAATTGACCTCCAATGCCTTCTGTGGCAGAGAATTCCACAGATTCACAACTCTCTGGGTGAAAAGGTTTTTCCTCATCTCAGTCCTAAATGGCCTACCCCTTATTCTTAAACTGTGACCCCTGGTTCTGGACTCCCCCAACATTAGGAACATTTTTCCTGCATCTACCCAGTCCAATCCTCTAAGAATTTTACATGTTTCTATAAGATCCCCTCTCATCCTTCTAAATTCCCACAAATACAAGCTTAGTCGACCTATTCTTTCATCATACATCAGTCCCTCCATCCCGGGAATAAACTTGATGAACATACACTGCACTCCCTCAATAGCAATAATGCCCTTCCTCAGATTAGGAGACTAAACTTGCACACAATACTCCAGGTGTGATCTCACCTGGGCCCTGTACAATTGCAGTAGGACCTCCTTGCTCCTAAACTCAAATCCTCTCGCAATGAAGGCAAACATGCATTAGCTTTCTTCACAGCCTGCTGTACCTGCATGCTTACGTTCGGTGACAGATGCACAAGCACACCTATGTCTCGTTGCACCTCCCCTTCTCCTAATATGACACCATTCAGGTAATCTGCCTTCCTGTTCTTGCCATCATGGTGGATAACCTCACATTTATCCACATTATACTGCATCTGCCATGCTTCTGCCCATTCACCCAACCTATCCAAGTCACCCTGCAGCCTCATAGCATCCTCCTCGCAGCGCACACTGTCACCCATGTTTGTGTCATCCACAAACTTAGAGATGTTACATTTAATTCCCTTGTCTAAACCTTGTCTAAACCTTGTCTAAATTGTTAATATATATTGTAAACAACTGGGGTCCCAGCAGCGAGCCTTACGGCATCCCACTAGTCACTACCTGCCATTCTGAAAAGGATGCATTAATTCCTACTCTTTGCTTCATGTCTGCCAACCAGTTCTCTATCCATGTCAATACCTACCCCTAATACCATGTGCTCTAATTTTGCAAACTAATCTCTTGTATGGGACCTTGTCAAAGGCTTTTTGAAAGTCCAGATACACCACATCCACTGGCTCTCCCTTATCCATTCTACTTGTTACATTCTCATAGAAACATAGAAACATAGAAAATAGGTGCAGGAGTAGGCCATTCGGCCCTTCGAGCCTGCACCGCCATTCAATGTGATCATGGCTGATTATCCAACTCAGTATCCCGTACCTGCCTTCTCTCCATACCCCCTGATCCCTTTAGCCACAAGTGCCACATCTAACGCCCTCTTAAATATAGCCAATGAACTGGCCTCAACTACCTTCTGTGGCAGAGAATTCCAGAATTCTCGAAAAAGTCCAGAAGATTAGTCAAACATGATTTCCCCTTCTTAAATCCATGCTGACTTTGACCGATCCCATCACGGCTTTCCAAATGCGCAGCTATAGCATCTTTAATAACTGACTCCAGCATCTTCCCCACTACTGATGTAAGGCTAACTGATCTATAATTCCCCGTTTTCTCTCTCCTTCCTTTCTTAAAAATTAGAGTTACATTGGCTACCATCCAGTCCACATGAACTGATCCCGAGTCAAGAGAACATTGGAAAATGATCACCAATGCATCCACGATTTCTAGGGCCACCTCTTTGAGTATTCTGGGATGCAGACCCTCAGGCCCTGGGGAATTATCTGCCCTCTGTCTCCATGCATTGGGTCCCATCCCTCTGCCCTGTCAATTTAAACGTGACCTTTCCTACACTCTCTTTTCCGTTAGCCGCACGGATACGCTTCCACGTTGTTAACTCCACCGCCCCACTGTTTAGTTTAAACCCAACCGTGTAGCACTAGCAAACCTGCCTGCCAGAATGTCGGTCCCCCTTCAAATTAAGGTGCAACCCGTCCCTTTTGTACAGGTCAACCCTGCCCCAGAAGAGATTCCAGTGATCTATAAATCTAAATCCCTGCCCCCTGCACCAACTCCTCAGCCACACATTCAGATCCCCTATCTCCCTGTTCCTACCCCCACTAGCACAAGGTACTGGAAGCAACCCAGAGATAACCACCCGAGAAGCCCTGCTTTTCAGCCCCCTGCCTAATTCTCTAAACTCACGTTGCAGAACCTCCTTCCTCTTCTTACCCACGTCATTTGTGCCTGCATGCACAACTACTTCCAACTGTTCCTCTTCCCTCTCGAGGTTGGTCTGAAATTGGTGTGAGACGTCTTGGACCCTGGCACCAGGGAGGGAACACACCATCTTCGACTCTCACCTGACGTCACAGAATCTCCAGTCCACACCTCGGACAATAGAGTTACCCGCCACTATGGCTCTGCCTGACGTCAGTCTCGCCGGTCGAGTCTCGGTGCTAGGATCAGAGTCACAGATCAGTCCGCCACTCGGACTGGAAGCATCGTCTGCCACCGAGGTTTCCTGCACTCCCTTTCTTTCTGTCTCTAATCGTCGCACCTCCTGCTCTCTTGGAGTGATGACCTGACTGTAGGTCCTGTCCAGGGAGCTTTTGTCTTCCCAGATGGACCACAGGTCATCCAGCTGCTGCTTCAGTTCTCTAACTCAGACCTTGAGGAGCTGCATCTGGACACAGTTCCCACACGTGTAGTGGTCGGAGACACCAGCAGTGCCCCTGACTTCCCACATCCTGCAACCTGTGCACTGCAATAACTTCCTGCCAGCACAAGTTTAAATATTTAAATTAAATTCAACACGTAACCAATTCAAGTGTAGCCGCCTTGCCTCAGTCTCTTCCTCAAAGACTCTTGAGCCAAAGACTTGTACTTTACCTCACCAAGGCCCTTACCCTCAACAAGGACGCCCCCAACAGGCTGCTTCCTTCAACCTGAACTTCATTTTATCTAATCAAGTCAACTATCCACACAACTAATTAGGATGTCTCAGCCAATCCACTCACTCATTGGTCTGGCTGCTGCTCCTCTGCGAACTTCAAGGTAATTGTCCCGGGCTTTTCTCTTGGCGCTCTTTTTAAACCTCCCGAACTTCACTCACCGAGGAGAAAGCCTTCCTTCAGCTAATTCACTCACTCACTGGTCTGGCTGCTGCTCCTCTGTGACCTTCAAGCAGTGAATACAGTTCTGGTCTTTGCACTACAGCAAGGATGAGATTGCAGCAGATACAGTGAAGTACATGGAGGGGAGATGTAATTGATAACATTATGAGGGACTTAGATAGGATGACAGGTGAAATCTATCTCCCTTCACAGAGAAGTCGGTAATGAAGGGATGCATATATTATATTTGTGTTAACAGCTAAAAGGATTAAAAGGAAGATGAGGAAATTATTTACATTCAGTGATCAGTTGGGTCTTGGCATTGCTGCCTAGAAGGGTAGTGGTAGCAAGAGCCCTCTTCTTATTTATAAGGGATATGGATAACCACATAAATAAGTATAATCGTTGAGGATGTGGACAAGCAGTTGGGAAATGGAATTAACTGTTTTCGACTGACATGAAAGAAATGGACCAAATGCTCACCTTATTTATGGTGTAGATTTCTACGATTTTTTAATGAGGTTTCAATTAAGAGACATCTGTTCCTTGAAGTTTTGTGCTGGTCCTAATCATTAACTACATTTTGTCACATTATATATCATCTGGCAAGCGTGAGCCTGTTCACTAAACACATGAACATTAGATCATCCTGTTTTTTGATTTCTTAATGGTCATTACACCAACGCAGGCACGGGTTCTTAAGCCTCTAAACTTATGGATAGTACCTCTTGCATCATTGATAAATATTGCGAAGTAAACCAAAGCACCTGCTTGGAGTTCTCTATTTGTAATCTGTCTATTCCTGTGAATTCTCACCATTAATAACAATTATGTATTTTGGAGAACAAGAACAATTCCATTTCCTGTCCAGGAGCAACATTGCTGTTTTCCAGGACCTGTGTGCAGTTTTGGTCCCCTAATTTGAGGAAGGATATTCTTGTTATTGAGGGAGTGCAGCGTAGGTTTAAAAGTTAATTCCCGGGATGGCGGGACTGTCATATGCTGGGCTTGTACACTCTGGAGTTTAGAAGGATGAAAGGGGATCTAATTGAAACATATAAGATTGTTAAGGGCTTGGACACGCTAGAGGCAGGAAACATGTTCCCGATGTTGGGGGAGTCCAGAACCAGGGGCCACAGCTTAAGAATAAGGAGTAGGCCATTTCGAACGGAGTGGAGGAAACACTTTTTCTCACAGAGAGTGGTGAGCCTGTGGAATTCTCTGCCTCAGAGGGCGGTAGAGGCAGGTTCTCTGGATGCTTTAAAGAGAGAGCTAGATAGGGCTCTTAAAAATAGCGGAGTCAGAGGATATGGGGACAAGGCAGGAACAGGGTACTGATTGGGGATGATCAGCCATGATCACATTGAATGGCGATGCTGGCTCGAAGGGCTAAATGGCCTAATCCTGCACCTATTGTCTATTGACCTATCAAGTATTCCTGCCTAATGAAAGACCCTTAAATAAAAGCTTTCCCAATGTACAAATATATTGAACTGGAATCTGTGCACAACCTATTAAAAAATAATTGTGATCTCATTAATAGAGTCACATTAATGGAGTCATACAGCATGGAAACAGGCCCTTTGCTCCAACTTGCCTATGCTAACCAAGATGCCCAACTACACTAGTCCCACCTCTCCACGTTTGACCCATATCCCTCTAAACCATTCCTGCCCATGTACCTGTCCAAATGTATTTTAAATGTTGTTATAGTACTTATGGAATGAAGCATTTCAGGCACCTGCTTCTGGTTATCTAGTAGCAGTGGAAGACATAATGTACTCATTATTGGGCTAGATTTTCATCTTAAACGGAGCTGTTTCTCTGGCAACATGTTTGCCCAAATGTTGACCCCAAAATCCATCAACAGTGAGATTTTCAATCACAATTCTGAACAACAGAAGATCCCAACTTCTGCAAACAAATGGAAAGCACTAGCCCCAGGACATCTATGTGGGGGTTCCTCAGGGTGGTTGATAGACCCATCCATCGCCAGCTACTTCATCAATGGTCTTCCTTATATTTTTAGGATGTAGGTTAAAGATTGCATTAAGTTTATTTCCATTTGCATTTTGTCAGCAAATGAAGAATTAGCAATAATTAGACAATATACAATATGCTGGAGTAATGCAGTGGGTCAGGCAGCACCTGTGGAGGGAAGAATCAGGCAATGTTTCGGTTCAGGACTCTTGTTCAGAGCCTGAAGATGGGTACTGACATGAAATGGCACTTATCTTTTCCCTTCACCGAGGTGGTCTGACCTGCTGAATTGCACCAGTACTTTATGTTTTGCTCAAGATTCAGGTATGAGCTAAAAAGTAGCATGCAACACCTAACTTCAACATGCAATAGCCTTGGCATTGTTAGGTTCTCCACCATAAATGCCTGGGGATAAGCCTTCACTAAAATCTCAACTGGACCAGCCACATAAATAGCCTGGTTCCAGACAACTCAGAGACTGGAATTGTTGCTGAAAATGACTGACTTCCTGTCACCCCAATACCTTTTTCCATCCACAGGCATAAATCAGAAGCATAATGAAACACTTTCCACTTGCCTGGATGAGTGTAGCAACAGTAACTACCAAGAAGATGGATACACCATCAAGGACTCAGCAGGCCACTTGACTGGCACTCGATCAACCAGTCTAACCATTCAGTCCCTCTACCACCAGCGCAGTGCCAGCTATGTGAACCACCTATGAAACGCATTGCAGTTACTTGCCTGGGCTCCTTTAATAGCAGGACCAAAATCCACAATCACTTTCAAAAGGGAACACATTACTATCCTGACTTGTTGGGACATTTAGGTTTGTGCAATAAATGCTGGCCTTGGCAACACCATTTAAATCCCAAAATTAATAGAATAAAAAAAAAGAGCTTCATCCGCTTCTAGCTCTTGTCCTCATGACCAGCCATTAGAATTTGTTGTTGTTGCAAGCTTTCCCAATGTGTGGCCACTGATAAATTGTACTCACAGGCATTACCGCTCCTGTTAATCACATGCAAATACTTTAACAGGGAGGGACCCCTGCTCTCCACGTGGACCTGGTGCTTGAGTATTAGAGGACCTATCGCATGGTCAGTTGCAGGTTTGTTGACAGCTCTCAGGACTCATTCATTCTCAGCCAGTCACAGCTGCCTCTCATTTCTCAGAGGTCACTCTGCTCTCTGCTGCAAACATACCAGCGAGGCAACTCAACAATCCACACAACTACCTGCAGATTATAGAGCATCACCACAGGGGACTGCTCAACGTGAGCTATTGCTGTTTGTATCCGGGTCTCATTCTTTACAGTGCTCTGATGTGCCATGCCTTGTCACATCCTATTACCCATTCTTCTGTTACCTGCCGAGAAGCACAGGTAGGACCAGCTATCAAGATAACAGGAGGAGCGGAGAAAGTGGGAGGGAGTATGGCACACAACAGTCCCATTCCCATACTGACCTTTCAGTCCTGGGCCTCCTCCACTGTTGGAGTGAGGCCACATGCAAACTGGAGGAACAGCACCTCATATTTCACTTCAGTTTCAGTTCAGTTTAGTTTTATGGTCAAATTTACCGAGTAACAGTGAAAAGATTTTGTTGCTTGCTATCCAGTCAGCAGAAAGACAGCTTGACCAGCTTACAACCCAGTGGTATGAAATTTGATTTCTCTAATTTCAAGGCACTCTTACATTCCGTCCCTCCCGCACCCTAGTATTCCTACTAGTTTCACTATTGTCCTTCTTAGTTTCACTGTATCACTCATTATTATCATCTTTTCCACAGCCAACAATGGACCATTGTGGGCTACACCTTTCCTTGATCATCATCGCTGACTTTGCTTTCTTCTTTACATACCTTTCTTTCATTTGTTCTTTGCACCTTTTCATACCTCTAGTTTCCCTCTCCCCTGACTCTCAGTCTGAAGAAGGGTCTCGACCCAAAATGTCACCTATCCCCTTTCATCAGAGATGCTGCCTGGCCCGCTGAGTCACTTCAGCATTGTGTGTCTATCTTCACAACAGTAGAGCTGATCCCTCTCAGCTCCAGTCACCCGGGTACTGTCTGTGTAGAGTTTGCGCGTTCTCCCTGTGACTGTGTGGGTTTCCTTTGGTTGTGCCACTTTTACCTCGCATCCCAAAGATATGTTGGTTTGTAAGATAATTGGTCGTGTAAAATGCCTTTGGTGTGTCGATGAGTGGTAGAATCTGGGGAAGTTGGTGGGAATGTGAGGAGAAAAAATAAGTTAGGGTAGGATTAGTGTCATAATGTGTGATTGGTGGGCCAAATGGCTTGTTTATGTGCTGTGTCCTTGTGTGACTTTATGGCTGTAAAGAAAAGTGCAAGCAGAGAGCAAAAGCAGACGCTGGCAAGAGGAGTACGTGTAATGAAAATGATTTAAACATTGTCATGGTGGATAAAAACGCTGGAGAAACTCAACGGGTGAGGCAGCATCTATGGAGCTAAGGAATAGGTGACGTTTTGGGTCGAGACCCTTCTTCAGAGTCTGAAGAAGGGTCTCGACCTGAAACGGCACCTATCCCTTCGCTCCATAGATGCTGCCTCACCCACTGAGTGTCTCCAGCATTTTTATCTACTCTCAATGTTTCCAGCATCTGCAGTTCCTTCTTAGACTAAACGTTGTCATGACTCATTTCACCCATCTGAACTTAGTAATTTTTGCAACACTTTTCACAAATACACAGTGTTGCTCTTAGAGGCTTCCTTTGCAGCCACCCGCAGGTGTTGCCTGGTCTCATGTCCCCACTAAATAGACCATATCTCCTTTGCCAGTAAGGTGATCCACAACTCTTTCATTTAATTGGGGAGTTTGTTTCTTGCCCTTTGGAAACACAGATGTAGCCTCATAGAAATAAATACCACTTCTCAGTAGCTGGGAGTGTGCCTGTGCTGCAGTGCATGCATACCTTTGAAGCTCGCTGATAAGGTCTCAGCTGCCTTTGAATGCTGGCAGGTGTAAACTAGACAACATCTAAGATTGAGTTGATGTGATAAGCAATTTTGTCAAAAATACCAGACCGCAGTTCATTTTCTTCTTGCGTTTGAGGCAGCAGACGTCTGCAGCAGGGTGATGCCACCCAGTTTGACATTCATAGGTCCCTACCCTAAATAGGACGCATGCTCCAGGTTGGCACCAAGCTGCGGTTGCATTTCTGCTGCTGTCTCTGTTTGTTGTCATTCGCCTGACTGAGGTCAGTTGACAGGGCTCACCATGGGGAGGTTGACAACATGAGCATGCAGTGACCATCTCCAATACTTGGATGCCTGGGGACCTCCCCGGGGTCCTCCCCATGAAACACATTGCCATGAATTTTGCGTTATCAATAAACTGGAAGTTTAGAAGCATGAGGAGAGATCTCATTGAAACCCACCGAATATTCAAAGACCTTGCTAGAGTGCATGTGGAGAGGATGCTTCCAGTATTGGGAAAGTCTAAGTGATTTTTTTTAGCCAGCGGATGGTGAATCTGTGGAACGCATTGCCACAGACAGTGGTGGAGCCCCAGTTATTGAGTATTTTTAAAGCAGAGATTGGTAGATTCTTGATTAGTAATGCCCCTGTCCCACTTAGGAAACCTGAACGGAAACCTCTGGAGACTTTGCGCCCTACCCAAGGTTTCCGTGCGGTTCCCGGAGGCTCCCGAAGATTTTGTCCTCCGGCAACCACCTTCAACCAGCATCGCAATCAGCTTCGACTAAAAAAATACAGATTTTTAAAACGGAAACCACTTTCGACTATTAGGGAGACCGACAAAAACCTCCGGGAACCGCACGGAAACCTTTGGTGGGGCGCAAAGTCTCCAGAGGTTTCCGTTCAGGTTTCCTAAGTGGGACAGGGGCATAAGGGTGTCAAATTTTACGGAGAAGGTAGGAGAATGGGTTAGAGAGGTAGATGGGGTAGATCATCTATGATTGAATGGCGGAGCAGACTCGATGGGACCAATAGCCTAATTCTGCTGTAATGTCTTATGATCTTATGTCAATTTTGAGTACTGGTGTCTTTTTGTTGTTTACTATAGAGTTTACAGCGTACTATGTTTACACTGCTGTGCTGTTGCAAGGAACAATTTTATTTTTCTGGTTTGGGACATAGGATAATAAAAGCAATCTTTACTCTTGACAATAAATGCCAGCCTTTTCCCCAATGGTCAAAATGGAGTGTGAAACATTACAAAATTAAAACGTTTCTGCTCGATGAGTCTTCATATTATGACAGCACATTCTTCAGTAACAAAGCCTTCAACAAATCAGCAATTGGCTGATTTCCTTCTCTTCTTGAAACGCTAATACCACCAAGTAACAACTTCTTGCTAGATTCAAAAGAAGACTCACAGATGGATTACTCGGCTACAGCCCACGTTACGGAAAAGACTATGAGTAGGATTAGTACATCAATGAAGGACAGCAGCTCAGTAGTAGAGGAAAAGACGCTCCACGCCTGCTCTTGTGGTTGGCAGAAAGTAACAACAGCAAAGGGCCTCAGAATACATCAGGGAACATTATGTGTGTTGAACATATGAAATGATCGATCAACAATCTCTCAATCAGCAGAGTAGTTTATTTTTGGTATGCACACTTCTTTCAAGCACAACCGTTTTAGAATAATGTAACTAACAGTACATGAATGGGCCTGTATTTGTATGTCTTGAATATGCAGAGATGACGATCAGATATCTCATTGTTTGCACGGATGTTATTTTCTCCTATAAAGTGCTTTTAGTTTTGCACTTCCCAACAGGAAGCTGACAACGCAAAATGTGAACAATATATATTCATGTTATGTTAAAGTTGACATCTGAAATCTGTCAGTTTGCACCTCTTGTCTGCCTGAGAATTAGGTCTTTGGTATACAATGAGTAAGCATTTGCCTTTTGTCACTGGAAAGCTGATAGCTTGAAGCCACGCAAGGTGCACTGGTTATTGTTGAAGTGTATTTGATAGGCCCTCTTGGTAGACATATTATGCAACTAAAACATTGATAGTCGTGGTATTGAGAACACAGTATTCCTTGGAATAGATAGAATGTATTAAAAGAGCTAAATCTTTCATGGTATGTCCTTGGCTAAAAATCTCTGAGAGGTGTAAATAAGTAATAGTGGGTCCCTTTCAATACTCCCGTGATTCTTATACTTATGTTTGTGTCAAAAGCACATGTGCCAGTTTCTTTTTCTAAAAAGCCTAGGAAAACCAACCTAAGTTGTGATTATTTTGATTTGGAAGCAAAGTAGTGGAACTATGGTTTATTGAATGGGGACTGAGACTCTCCAGTGGGTTGTCCTCAACGAAGTAACATAAAATAATGATGGGGGGCCGGTGTCTCCTTAGTCCTGACTGTTGCACTCCAAGCCCACTCATTCTAGGGATCCACCGCAGAAAGTACTTTAACATGAACGGACTTTGGCTAGCTGGTGTTTGATGTGGCTTCTGTTTGTCTATACCTGTATGTTGGAGGTCATAGTGTTACAACAGGGTAACAGGACCCATGGGCCTGTTTCCGTGCTGTTTTCCCCTCCATGCAGACCGTCAATCACCCATTTACACTATTAATCCCATTTTTAAAAATTCTGATATTCTGAATATCCCATTTCTGATATTCCCATCAATTTCCCCTGACTATGGTATTTAGAACCAGTCGCCATGGTCTCAGAATAATAGGTCGGGCAACTGGCTCAGAGATGAGGAACTTGTCATCGAGAACATGACGCATCTTTGGTATTCTTTACTCAAGAATAGCAGGGAAGTTCATGTCACTGAGTATATTTAAGGTAAGGTTCAGCTGATGTTTGGATATTCAGACTGATACAGACTTGTACAGACTGCTATTTCATCATCCACTGCCAAATCCAGGTGGACATTTCCAGGGATGTGTTTAACATTTATTTAAACTGTAATAACTAAATGTAAAAAAGTGTTGGATCATCTGTCCCTAGTAATTTTAGTGCTCACCTGAATGCTGAAAGCTTTAACCAACCGGTTTTAATTGAATAGATCTTGACTCTTCATGAAGTTCCATTATTTGATCTCTTGTTAAGCATGGGCGGAAATCCCGGGAGGATAGCACACGGTATTGGGGGTTCAGTATTGATGTGGATAGAGAACTGGCTAGCAGACAGGAGGCAAAGGGTAGGAGTAAACGGGTCCTTTTCAGAATGGCAGGCAGTGACTAGTGGGGTGCCGCAAGGCTCAGTGCTGGGACCCCAGCTATTTACAATATATATTAATGATTTGGACGAGGGAATTCAATGCAACATCTCCAAATTTGCAGATGATACCAAGCTGGGGGGTATAGTTAGGTGTGAGGAGGATGCTTGGAAGCTGCAGGGTGATTTGGATAGGCTGAGTGAATGGGCAGATGCATGGCAGATGCAGTACAATGTGGATAAATGTGAGGTTATCCACTTTGGTGGCAAAAACATGAGGGTAGACTATTATCTGAATGGTGGCAGATTAGGTAAGGGGGAGATGCAACGAGACCTGGGTGTCATGGTACACCAGTCATTGAAAGTAAGCATGCAGGTGCAGCAGGCAGTGAAGAAAGCAAATGGTATGTTAGCATTCATAGCGAAAGGATTTGAGTATAGGAGCAGGGAGGTTCTACTGCAGTTGTACAGGGTTTTGGTGAGGCCACACCTGGAGTACTGCGTACAGTTTTGGTCTCCAAATCTGAGGAAAGACATCCTTGCCATAGAGGGGGTACAGAGAAGATTCACCAGACTGATTCCTGGGATGTCAGGACTTTCATATGAGGAAAGATTGGATAGACTCGGTATGTACTCGATGGAATTTAGAAGATTGAGGGGGGATCTTATAGAAACCTACAAAATTCTTAAGGGGTTGGACAAGCTAGATGCTGGAAGATTGTTCCCGATGTTGGGGGAGTCCAGAACAAGGGGTCACAGTCTAAGGATAAGGGGGAATTCCTTTAGGACCGAAATGAGGGAAACATTCTTTACACAGAGAGTGGTGAGTCTCTGGAATTCTCTGCCACAGAAGGTAGTTGAGGCCAGTTCATTGGCTATATTTAAGAGGGCGTTAGATGTGGCACTTGTGGCTAAAGGGATCAGGGGGTATGGAGAGAAGGCAGGTACGGGATACTGAGTTGGATGATCAGCCATGATCACATTGAATGGCGGTGCAGGCTCGAAGGGCTGAATGGCCTACTCCTGCACCTATTTTCTATGTTTCTATGTTTCTATGATAGGACGGGGGGGACATGTCGTCGTCGTCCCCCCCCATCTTGTTTGAGATTTGAGGGACAATCCCCCCCATGTTTTCTTGTAAATCGAAACGTAACTTAGGCCTATTCTCCTGCCCCTTTACCCCCCTAAGTGCTCCCAAACACCACGGAAAGAAGCCAGCGCTACACTCTTCCCAATTAAGCCAGTGCTAACTGTAATTACCGTATCGTGCTATGGCCCGTGGGCCATATCCGGCCCGTCATGAGATTTTATCCGGCCTGCAGCAAGCTCAGCGCAGGACGGAGTGTGTGTCAGTTAGGCGTCGAGTCGATTCGAGTCAGGAAGCACGGCGGCCTGGAACTGCTCTTAGTGTTGTTACCAGGTAGGTCCCTTGAATTGTCAGAGCTGAGCCATCATAGGGCCGATGTGAAGAAGGGTGCAATGTGGGGGGGTTTGTTTGGCGGCGGCCAGAATGGGTCGGCGTCGGGGGGTGCAGTGTTCGTCGGCGGTGGCAGAGGTCAGAATAGGTCAGTGGCGCGTTGAAACGTGCGATCTTTCCTCTCTGCTCTCTCTCGCTCCCCTCTCTCTCTATCACTCTCCCCTCTCTCTCTCTCTCCCATCTATGCCCTCTCTCTTTGTGCTGCCCCCCCCCCATGTTTTAAAAGCGATTTCCACCCATTAGATAAAACGCCATTGCAAACTGGACTAATGGTTGTGGTTTCCCTCTCTGCCTATGAACCATCAACATTTTTAATTACTTCTGTTTGAGATGGGTGTAAATACGGACAGTGATTGAGGAGAGGCCAGACCTTAATGAGAAAGATGCCAGGATGAATCTGCCACTTTGGGATGTGCTCGCTGTGAAACAGGCCATTCACCGATGGCGATGGTCTCTCTGTTTTGCACATGACTTTTTCCACATTACCATCACAACTCATCAATGTTTTCTTCTATTCCTCCTCTCTCCTGTATTTATTCAGCTTCTCCTTAAACCATATATGTTGGTAATTTCAAACACATGCTCCTACTCTTTAGGAAAATAATTTTTGTTTGGCTTCTTGATGAGATTTTGTTATGACTATCATATATTTATAGCTGCTACTTTCAAAGCCCTCAAGCAAAACACTAATGTTTTCATTATAATATTCATAACTTCATAATATCTACCATATTACATTTCCATAAGCAATTATTGGTGATGATCTCATGCTTTGACAATAATATAATCTAAAAGGTGCTAGTGTCTGGACTAGGGTGTTGCTATGAAGTGTTTGGTTTATCACTCTGGTAAAATGGTGTTCATTTTGACAATTCCAAACATTTTGCCATAAGGACCCCACTGGAGTTGGAGTTCTCTGTTCCTTCCTTGTCAATCGTGCTTTCCCATCCAGTTGCTGGAGTCTCTAGGAAGATCAGTTTGTCTCCTTCTGGGACTTGGATCAGGAATGTTTCATGATTGGAGTGAAATCCTAAGGAAGTCCTCCATCATCTCTTTGGGAACTTGTGAAAGATGCCGCCAATGCAGTCTCTGCAAATTACTCCAAATTCACTAGAAGGATAAATGAACCTGTGCTCTCTCTGATGACAACAAGCCCAGCACTTAAACCCTAATCACATTTAAGTGGCTCCTTTGTACAGGCGAAGTCACTTTCATGCCTGACACCAGACTCCTGAAGCAGATTCTCTATTCCAAACTTTGTCATAAGAATAGATTATAATACGGACAGGGAAAAATATTCAAGGATGTGCTAAAAGATCCTTGACAAAGTGCAACATGCCTGCTTGAGATTCTTGGGAACCTCTGGCCTACAATGGCTGAAAATAGCAAAAGGGGTGTTTGGGATGATATTGAAAACCTTGAGTCCATTAATCAGGAGTATAGAGAAGACTGGGTGAAAGGGGCATATCATCTCACAAATTACCCACCCATCCATCTCAACAGAGACCTTTCAGCCCATCTACGAATGAGTCTGTGGTTCCCACATTGGCCTCATTAATCACGTTAGAGCACATAAAACTGGAGTGGTAGCAAGTCGTCATTGACCCTGAGGAGCCACATATGCAGAAGGAGAAAAAGCCTTAGTCAACTCCTTCATCATTCATTTCTTCTCAGCCCTGTTCATTCTTTCTTGAGATGCCATCCATTTTATTTGGTATTATCCTAATCATTCAATTTTGCACAGTTTCTATATTTCCCCTCTAATTTGGAGACCGGATATATGCTGGGTTCCTGGTGTGGTCTAATTGAAACCTTCATAATTTCTCTCCATTTGAACTCTGTTCATCTACAATCTAACTCTGTGCTTTGTTTGCACTTTTAATGGTAATTTGTGACCTTGTAGCCCATTTTTACTTTCTGCCACTAACCCAGTCTGAACTTTCAATTGTGTAGCATTCCAGAATGCACCCACTTGTCCATCATAATATCTACTGCATTTGTTGCAACCCTTTGTCTTCTACAAATATTTATATTAATTAAGGGAAGGTTGCCCTTTACTGCTTAAGGCTTTCTACTGTGGGGTAGGCCATTGCTTCAACAGTAACGTTCACATGTTGAACGACACAGAGCTTTGTTCATTGTCATCTTTCAGTCTTTATATTGCTTTCACATTCACTGAACTGTGCAAGCCTGTCTAATCTTGTTTCCTACGCTCTTTTTTGAAACAAATGCCCGGACTATGTCCTTCAGTTAAAACTGGATTTGAGTTTTTGATCACCTTGTTTCTGAGGAGCAGTTAGAGTGAATGAAACCATTCCCTTGGTCAGTGCTGAGCTTTATCCTAACTGAATGCTGAAATGCTGTTATTGATACTATCAAGAAGCTATTCAAAGCTTTGAGGAATGAATTACAGGTAATGGTATTCCAGCCAATACCCCAGTACTCCTGGAGGAAGTCACACTTTTAAAAGAAGTGGAGTATAAAGGTAATGTTGATCATATCGGATTTCTGGTACTTAGCAACAAAAAAATCCACTTAAATAAATTTGAACGCAACTGATCCCTCAGTATGTAACAATTGCCCAGATCTGGCATTCTTTCATTGATGCTAGGTCTTAGTTCTGGACGTGTATGCTATACTATATTAGCATATATATCCTAATATCATATATGCTGTACTATATTAAGAGTGTTGCTAAAATGTAGATATAAACTATTTTGTTCTTTTGAGAAGGTATTCTAGGAATATAATTCTGGACGTTTTTAGCTTCACCTCCAGAGATTTAGCACTGAATCTAGATTTTAGCATCAGTGTAGTAGTAATGGTATGAAGCACACAGAGATGCCCATTTTTCTGTGGATAAATTGCTTAACCTTTGTCAACCTTCAGGTGAACATACCACACACTGCAGTGCATCAAGGGTATGACAGTAATGTAAATTTGCTTCCTTGTAACACAACTGTTAATCCAAAAATGATTCATGATTAATGGTGAAGGAGGGATATTGTGAGCACTATATAGCATTATTCGAAATAAGGCAGGAAATTCTTTATGGTACCTATCCGCATTTTGGCGTCAACCAGTACTGCGCACCTAATCATCTGCTGATTTAACTAATTTCTGAGAATCTACTTGCACTTTAGAAAACAGTTGGGTGACTTTGAAACATCTTCATGTGACAAAAGATCTTCATGTGACAGAAGAAGCATTCATTGAGCATCTTCATGTAGTGGCTATTAAAAGTGTCTGGAATTGGGGTGGAGGGTCGTGCGAGGGTTTTGAGTTGTCCACACTGGAGTTCACAGACTGCTGTATCCAGAGAGCTGTGCAGGAGCGGTGACTGTTAATTACCTCAGTGATGGAGTGGTGCAGTTCCCTCCGGAGCTGGCAGTTTTAGTTTTTAGTTTTAGCTTCAGAGAAATAGCGTGGAAATAGGTCCTTCAGCCCACCGTGTCCATGCCGACCATCCATTCACATTAGTTCTGTGTAATCCAACTTTTGCATTCATTCATTCCAGACACACTATGGACAATTTACAGAGATGTGGGAGGAAACTGGAGCACCTGGAGGAAACCCACATGGTCACAGAGAGAATATGCAAACTCCACACAGACAGAACCCGAAGTCAGGATCAAATCCGGGTCTCCAGTGCAGTGAGGCAGCAGCTCTATCTAATGCACCATTGTGCCACCAAGTGTAGGATTGCCGGTAGCCAGAAAGGCAGGCTGCTGCTCAGATATGTACCAAAGGTCTGACAAAGGGTTGCATGTATAAAACATCGACTGTTTCTTTTTCCACAGAATCTGTTTGACCTGCTGAGCTTTTCCAGCATTTCCTCTTTTTGTCAATGCAATGCTGACATTACAGGTAGAAAGTGATAAGATTAGAGATGGTAAGCAGATTTATGAAGAGGTTTGGCAGTGAGGGAGGATTGATTATGCCAAAAATGTTTTCTTTAGAGCAGAAGGGCGGCACAGTGGCGCAGCGTTAGAGTTCCCGCCTTACAGCGCGACTACAGGTGCTGTCTGTATGGAGTTTGTACGTTCTCCCTGTGTCCACGTGGGTTTTCTCCGGATGCTCCAGTTTCCTCCCACACTCCAAAAACGTACAGGTTTGTAGGTTAGTTGGCTTTGGTAAAATAAAATTGAAACCTTCGCTAGTGTATAGGATAGTGCTAGTATATGGGGTGATCGCAGGTCGGGATGGACCCGGTGGGCCGAAGGACCTGTTTTTGCGCTGCATCTCTAAACTCTAAAGTAAAGTTTAAAGAGGCTAAAGGGAGGTTCAACTGAGATGTACATAATTATGAAGGAGCAAGATAGGATCTGCTTGTATTAGCAGGTATATAAATTATTAAGGAAATATAAGAACTGCAGATGCTGGTTTACAAAAATGATATAAAGCGTCAAAGTAACTCGGCAAGTCAGGCAGCATCACTGGAATACATGGATAGGTCACGTTTTGGGTTGTGACCCTTCTTCAGGCTGATAAATTATTAATGTGTAGGAAGGAATTGCAGATGCTGGTTTAAACCAAAGATAGACACAAAAAGCTGGAGTAACGCAGTGGTTCAGACAGCACCCTTCTTCAGACAGGATCTCGACCTGAAACGTCAGGTTTTCCTTTTCTCCATTGATAAATTTTTGGCAGTCTAGGTTTATGTAATAAAATTCAAAGATTAGCGGGCAGGACTGGCGAAGGGCTGGAAGGCACTGCTTGTAAGGCTGAGGCACAACCCGTCATTATATTTAATAAGCACTAACCCACAGAGTAGTGAACAGAGAATGTGGAATTAATATATCCATAGCTCTTTGCTCAAATGACATAGACACAATGGGCCAAATGCCCCCTTACTGTGCCTGAAATGTCTGTGATTATGTTAGACCCTGGCATCAAGTTAACAGCTGAAAATAAGGACCCAAAGTGTCCATTACAGGCATCTGGCTTGTTTTAACTTCAAGGGTTCACACTGTGAATTACTTTTCTTCACTTCCTGTGTTTATCAGTGATCTAACACCTGAAGGCTAAGGTTTCTCATCTGTTGTAATTAAACCTGGCTCAAAGATTTGATGAGATTACTATAATTCTAAGCCTGGGAATACTCAGCCAACAACTTGCGCGTCATAAATCAAATACTCTGAGTTTACTCCCTTATGAATTTAAGCAATCAGTTTCCAAATCCAATAGTCAAAAGTCAAAAAGACTAACTTTTAATGAACAGTCTTAGAAATTTGTGTACTTCTCAAAATATTTCCACCACATTGTGACAAAATTCCAACAATTTTCCATGGTTTGGTGTATGATCTGTCATCTCAAGCCTTGTAATCTCTTTAGCTGTTGTAGCAGGTTGGGAACTTGGTATCGGATTTAATCAAATCAATTGGTATCAGATCAAATTTACACATTAAGAGTTCTAATTGCACTGTAGCAGGAACACCCAGGAACGAAGGAGATTACAAAAATTGGTGAACACTGCCTGGTCCATCACGGGTACTGATCTCCCCACCATCGAAGGGATCTATCAAAGGCTCTGTTTCAAAAGGGCAGCCAACATCATCAAGGACCAACACCACCATGACGACACTCTCATTTCACTGCTGCAATCTGGAAGAAAATATAGGAGTCTGAAAACTATAATGTTCAGGCTCAGGAACAGCTACTCCCAACAACCATCAGGCTATTGAACATTACAAATAGCTGCAAAACTTCGAACCACATTCTGCCTTGGTTGTACTCAGGACTTTGGGCTCTGTTTTTTAAATTGAACTTATTTTTGTTGTTTCTTTAGTTATCTACCGAGTACGGTGTTTACAAACCTAGAAAGAAGGAATTGCAGATGCTAGTTTACAAAAAGGACACAAAGCATTTGGGCAACCCAGCATTAAAGAAGGAACTGCAGATGCTGGAAAATCGAGGGTTAAACAAAATGCTGGAGAAACTCACCGGGTGCAGCAGCATCTATGGAGCGAGGGAGATAGGCAACGTTTCGTCTTGGGTAACTCAGTAGGTCAGGCTGCATCCCTGGAGAACATGGATAGATGACATTTTGGTGTACTCTTCTTTAAACTGATTGTACAGGAGGAAAAAGAAAGCTGGAAGAGGGAAAGGGTTCCTCCAGCACTTTGTGTGTTGTGTTCTTCTCTTGAAGAGTTGCACACTGTTGGGCTTGTACTGGCACAGGCACTCAAATGATTAGTTCTAGCCAAAGCTCCTCTCCATCTTGTTGCAGAAGACAAGACAATGAATTGCTGCAAATTACCATTGTTGGCTGTTATGGGGACCATAGTGATTCGGATATTCAACTCTGTCATCAGATTGTTATTCTTGTCGTGCAACTAAACAGAAATGCAAATTGATAGTGGCAACAACGTCACCGCATCCTGAATGGCATGTTAAGTGGTTCGTTTCTGTAATGAAATAAATATATACTTAAAACCAATGGTGAACAATGGAGGAAGAAAACAGGGGAAATTAGAGATTGAAAGAAAGGAAATTCAAATGAAAACATAAAATGTTGGGCATACTCAGCAGGCCAGGCAGTGCCTATGAGGAGACAAACTGAGTCACCTTTTACATGATTGATCTTTTATCAAGTGAAAACGAATGCAGGTTGAAAGAGAGAGAGATGCAAGGATTAGTTTTTGGAAAAACTCAAGAAAAATGTACTCACAATTTCAATTGTTCCCTTGTGGGCCCCCAAAATGTAGTGACATGGTCACAAATTATATCACTTTGACAGAAAGTACCAGACCATAATTTCTGCATTGGGAATACTTTGTATTAATGGTATAAATCTCAAGGTTTCTTGACACACAATGGGAAGGCTTACAGAGAGTTTGTAATATTTGTGGTCCTGGCAAAGTCTTTGTGGAGCAGAACCCAAAGCATAACTCTCCTTTAGACCATATTTTGCAATTTTATTGGCAAGATCATTGCTATTCAGATTTCTGCAAAGCAATTTTGATTTCATTCTTCCTTGCGTCTTCACTTTACAATGCTGTTCATCATCCTTTCTCAACCAAACTCGAACAAACTATATGAATCTGATTCAATATTAGCACCTTTCAATACATTGCTAACAATTGCAGATTTAAAATTTACAAATCACATTAAATAGAAATTGTTCCTTTACAGATCTTGCTTTCCTTTCTCCCCCTCCTCCTCTCAATTACACACTGACATCTGTCCTGTGTGGTTAAAGCAATAATTTTGATTTGCTGTGAAGCTTTTTCATTAGGTTGACCGCACTATAATTAATGTCAAACAGTCTGTTAGAAAATAGCTAATTTCTAAGTGAACAAAAAATTCTCATATATTGCATAATTTACTTTACAATTAATTTCACGCTTCTTGCATGGCTGGAGATGCAAATGTAATGTTTTGAACAGAATCAGTGAAAATTATAATTCATTTCAGTAAGAGTTTTTACCAGAATGCTGCCTAAATTAGAGAGGTTCAGCTACAGGGAGAGGTTGGATAGACTTGGACTGCTGTCTCTGGAACATCAGAGATTGAGGGGAGATGATAGACGTACATCAAATTATGAGAGGCATAGATAAGGTAGACAGTTTGTTGAGCTTCTGCTGTTGGAATAACTTAAGTCACGCACAGTGATTAAGATCCAAAGACTTTATTAACGTTACAGCATAGGTAACTTCATCTTAGCACGTAAGTCCAAAGTGAGAGAGAAAGGGCAGAGAAGCTTTCTGATAAACTAGTGGGCGTAGCTACAAAGTATGACTCGTAACATGAGTGACACTGATCTACATCCTCCCTCTTAAAGAATTAAATGTCAGTACAAAACCATTGACTAAATAAGGCATGCATAGCAGTTGATAATAAGCTGGAGAAAAGTCAAACATAGCCCGGGTACTTCACGGTGGGCTTGCAAACAACACCAGCATGTGTGCGTTAATGTTGTGCCATTTCCTGCCAATAACATCAGCCCGATCCTGAGATTGGCCAGATCAGCAAGTAATCTAAGAATTTTAACCATATGAAGCCACATGTTTATGTTCTCCGCAATCTCTCATGCAAGTTCAAAGTAAATTTTGTCTTGGTTGGATTTGTCTGGATTATAGCTACATAGGTTTGCCACCACTCTTCAAATCACACCCACTTTTTGCAGAGAACAGATGGCAGAAAGCTTGTTATACATGTTTAGTTTATGAATCAGAAGGTCAGTGGAATAATGCCCCCTGTCCCGCCGGCCTTGGTACACCTGGACCCAGAGTCACCGTCGACAATGCCAGATTGTCATTTTTGAGATTGAACCCGTGGAAAGCAATTGACCGGATGGTGGCCTTGGCCATGCACTAACCAGCTGACAGGTGTATTGACGAACATCTTTGATCTCTCCCTACTGCAACCAGAGATTCCCATCTGCTTTAAGAAGACTACAAACGTCCCAATGCCAAAGAAATACAAGGTAGCATGCCTTGACCACTAATGCCCAGTGGTTCTGACATACACCATCATGAAGTTCTTCGAGAAGCTAGTTATGGCGCACATCGACTTTAAACTCCCAGGTAGCCTTGATCCATTGCAATCTGCCTACCATCGCAATAGGCCCATGATAAACACCATCTCCCTGGCCCGACACTTATCCCTAGGGCATTTGCATAACAAGGACACTTACGTCAGACTTCCGTTTGTTGACAATACATCCGTTCAAAACCATAATTCCAACCAAACTCATCCCATACTCGTGGACTCAGCAATGCTCTCTGCAATGGATCCTTGACATCCTGACCCACGGACTGTAATCATTAAGGATAAGTGATAAATCATCCTCTATGTTAATTCTGAACCTCATTGTCCCACAAGGCTATGTTTGCGGCCCCTTTCCAATTCCCCCCCCCCCCCCCCCCCATACATTCATGACCATGTGGCAAAATTCTGCTCTAACTCCATTTAAAGTACAGGAAGGAGATCAAGAACTTAGCACCATGGTCTCAAGACAACAACCTCTCCTTCAATGCTAGCAAAACAAAGGAGCCATTAATTGACTCGGGAAGCAGGGTGGAGTACACTTCCCACTCCGTATCAATGGTGCTGAAGTGGAGAAGTTGAGAGCCA
This sequence comes from Raja brachyura, assembly GCA_963514005.1. The sequence continues at coordinate 18,818,626 of OY740794.1, read as the reverse complement.
CAAATGATTGGACATAAATATCACCAACAAGTTGGCATGGTCCAACTAGATTAATGCTACAGCCAAGAAAGCACACCAATGCCTTACTTCGGACTGCCGGATGGTTCTCCAACGTCGGTACAAGTGCTGCCACTAGGTAGTTTGGAAGATCATAAATTCACCCTCAGAACGTGAGAATTCGATTCAAGCATCTGATAACAGCAGGAAAGAAGCTGATCTTGAATCTGGTGGTGTATGACTTCATGCTTTTGTACCTTCTGCCCAACTGGAGTGCAGAAAAGTGAAAATGCATCAGAGCACAATGGTTCTTGATTATGTTGCCTGCTTTGCCAATGCAGCTTGAGGTGTAGATAGAGCTGATGCGGAGGGAGCTGGTTGCATGCGCTACGTCCACAACACTCTGTGATGTCTCGCAGTCTTTGGCAGAATCGTTGGCAAAGCAAGCTGTGATGCATTCCAATTGACTTAACACAAAAGATGTGATCGAGGACAGTCAAAAGCCCATGACAAAGAGATTTAAAAATTATGTTATATTGTGAATTCTTGTGTGAATGTTATTTGGACACTTAGGCTATTTAAAAATGTTAATCTTTTCTTAAGAAATGGATAGATGTTTAGATCTAGTAATTGAATTTTGTAATTAGCTACAATTGGGTAACTAACTAATTATGTGCTTTAATTTCAGGTCATCCAAGTAAGATTGTTTCATATTTGCTTCAGAATGCTTCAATCCACAATAACTGAAAATTTCTTTCAGTTCCCTTAATTTTTAAGAAAGTTATGGGCTTTTGACTGTCCTCGATCACATCTTTTGTGTTAAGTCAATGGAAAAGCAATAGGGAACAAGATGCTAATTTCCGAGTATGAAAATGGCCATAACTTTTCTAATACTGAAGATATGAAAGTGAATTAGGTGACAAATTAAACTTCTTTTTATGCTTTATCTGATGGGATAAATTGCAGACTTGATTTTTTAAATCTCAAAATTTTGTAAAATTACTACAACAATGGCAGGTATTTCTGGGAATAATACAAGGTGCAGGATCGGTTCATTCCATCGAGGAAGAAAGATTCCAAGGGGTGTAAGGGACGACTGTGGCTGACAAGGAAAGTCAGGGAGAGTATAAAAATAAAAGAGAATAAATATTATGTAGCAAAGATGAGTGGGAAGGCAGAGGATTGGGTAACTTTTAAAGAGCAACAGAAGATAACTAAACAGACAATACGGGGAGAAAAGATGAGGTACGAAGGTAAGCTGGCCAAGAATATAAAGGAGGATAGTAAAAGCTTCTTTAGGTATGTGAAGAGGAAAAAACTAGTTAAGGCCAAAGTTGGACTGAAAAGGTTGAATTTATTATAGGTAACAAGGAAATGGCAGATGAGTTGAACAGGTACTTTGGATCCGTCTTCACTAAGGAGAAAACAAGCAATGTCCCTGATGTGCTAGTGGTCAGATGATCTAGGATGCGGAGGAACTGAAGGAGATTCACATTAGGCAGGAAATGGTGTTGGGTAGACTGATGGGACTGAAGGCTGATAAATCCCCAGGGCCAGATGGACTGCATCCCTGGGTACTTAAAGAAGTGGCTCTAGAAATCATGGACACGTTGGTAATATTTTCCAATGTTCTATAGATTCAGGATCAGTTCCTGTGGATTGGAGAGTAGCTAAGGCGGTGCTGGCTCGAAGGGCCGCATGGCCTCTTCCTGCACCTATTTTCTATGTTTCTAATGCTATCACACTCTTTAAGAAGGGTGGCAGAGAGAAAACAGGGAATTATAGACCAGTTAGCCTGACATCGGTGGTGGGGAAGATGCTGGAGTCAATAATAAAAGATGAAATAGCAGCACATTTGGATAGCAGGAGCAGGATCGGTCCGAGTCAGCATGGATTTACAAAGGGGAAATCATGCTTGACTAATCTTCTGGAATTTTTTGAGGATGTAACCTGGATAATGGACAAGGGAGAGCCAGTGGATGTAGTGTACCTGGACTTTTAGAAAGCATTTGATAATGTCCCACATGGGAGATTAGTGGGCACAATTAGACCACATGGTATTTGGGGCAGGGTGCTGACATCGATAGAAAATTGGTTGGTAGACAGGAAACAAAGGGTACATCCCTTTCAGAATGGCAGGCAGTAACTAGTGGGTTACCACAAGGCTCGGTGCTGGGACCGCAGCTATTTTCAATTTATATTAATGATTTAGATGAAGGGATTAAAAGTAACATTAGCAAATTTGCAGATGACACAAAGCTGGGTGGCAGTGTGAACTGTGAGGAGGATGCTATGAGGATGCAGGGTGACTTGGACAGGTTGGGTGAGTGGGCAGATGCATGGCAGATACAATTTAATGTGGATAAATGTGAGGTTATCCACTTTGGTGGCAAAAACAGGAAGGCAGATTATTATCTAAATGGTATGAAGTTGGGAATAGTGGAAGTACAACACGATCTGGGGGGTCCTTGTTCATCAGTCACTGAAAGTAAGCATGCAGGTACAGCAGGCAGTGAAGAAAGCAAATGGCATGTTGGCCTTTATAACACGAGTAGTTGAGTATAGGAGCAAAGAGGTCCTCTTGCAGTTGTACAGTGCGCTAATGTGACCACACCTGGAGTATTGTGTGCAGTTTTGGTCTCCAAACTTGAGGAAGGACATTCTTGCTATTGAGGGAGTGCATTGTAGGTTCACAAGGTTAATTCCTGGGATGGCGGGACTGTCATAATTTGATAGATTAGAGCGGCTAGGCCTGTATACTTTGGAATTTAGAAAGATGAGAGGGGATCTTATTGAAACATATAAGATTATTAAGGGTTTGGACACTCTAGAGGCAGGAAACATGTTCCCAATGTAAGGGGAGTCCAGAACCAGGGGCCACAGTTTAAGAAGAAAGGGGAAGCCATTTAGAACGGAGAAGAGGAAAAACTTTTTCACACAGAGAGTTGTGAATCTGTGGAATTCTCTGCGTCAGAGGGCGGTCGAGACTGGTTCTCTGGATGCTTTCAAGAGAGAGTTAGATAGGGCTCTTAGGGATAGCGGAGTTAAGGGATATGGAGAGAAGGCAGGAACGGGGTACTGATCGTAGATGATCAGCCATGATCACATTGAATGGCGGTGCACTCCCTACTCCTGACCCATTGTCTATTGTCTATTGTCATTCTATCTTGAATAAAAAATGTTGGAAATATTCAGAAGGTCAGCCTAATGATTTGTTTCATTTCAGATTTCTGCTTTTTTTCCCTGTTTCTTCAATATTAGAGTTTTTTTTAATTATTTTAAAACTAATTTTTACATCGGGGTGCCTGTAAGATGGATTGCAATTAAAATGCTTATTGTGATCGTAAGCACATTTCTATCAGTATTCACAAAACGTCCACCAATTCCCACTTTTAATACATCAAGTAAAGGTTTTCAAATGAAAGATAACAGGATGTGTATGTTCTATTATATTGCCTTGTCGAGCTGCCACAGTCTCCAAGCCCCCCCCACTCCCCCCCCTCCCATGCCAGAATTAGTAAGCAACCCCTTGAATGCAGTACTTTTCCTCTGCATCTCCAATGCTGAGAACTATATTGTGCACCCTGTATCTCTCACTTTGCCCTACCTATTGCACATGAGTTTTGCATGATTATATTAATGTACAGTATCTGATTTGATCGGGCAGCATGCAAAACAAAGCTTTTCACCACACCCCAGTAAACATGACAATAATGAACCTAAACCTAAACCTAAGATAGACACAAAATGCTGGAGTAACTCAACGGGACAGGCAGCACCTCTGGAGAGAAGGAACGTGTGACTTCAAGACCCTTCTTCAGTTAGTCCTGCTGAGTTACTCCAGCATTTTGTGTCCCATTCTTTCTCACCGGAGATGTTACCTCCCCCAACCAGCATCTGCAGTTCCTTCCAACACACTAAACCTAAACCTATCCAGGTTCTAACCTGTGTAATTCCAATTTTTTATATTTTGTTTAAATTCATATTTCCAGCAAATGAATTTGTAATTGGCAATTTTCCTCCTTTAGCAATCAGTTCTAAAAATAATTTAACATTTGTGAGTGACATTAGCTGGTACGATTTATTTATTATAGGACTGCAGGAGCCACCCCCTTTAACAGTGGTATCATACGGGATCATTCTGCTACGAATATTCTTCAAAATTTATTTTAAGAAAACTCTTTTCAATTATGTCATAATAATTTAAGAATGGACCTCCCATTGTTATCCATCCATTCTTGAGAAGTGATTGATGCTTTCCACTCTATTGAATGGTTTGAATCTGCTTCACTTGCATATGGAGAACCAGATGGATGCAGCATTTCTTACTGAAGACATTGTGACATGTCCACATTTAAAGCGGGTTGCTTGGCATCAGACCCAGTCTAGCATTAAACTAGGGCTTCAGTATGGATGGAAGTAACAATGTTACTGCACTGGTAAATCAGAAGCCAGCATGGTAGCTTGCAAGCCGATCTTAATTGAGTTATACATAACTGTAGTTTATCAGTAATGGGGATATAATGCTTGTTGAACCTCATTAGATTTGCTGAAGCATTTTATTAATGGAAATGTATATCCTTGCCCTGAATGGGGCATGAAACCCTTGAACCACAGTAATGTACTTGAACCATGGGTGAAATAACATTTGGGAATGGACAATGTATGCTATTCTTGCCGCTAAGACCATCATTCAGTGAATGAATTTAAAAAATAGACTAAGATGGAGACACAGGAATACAGATGCTGAAATCTTGAGTGAATAGAGTGCTTGGGGAAGGGAATGGGCAGGCAACGTTTCAGGTTCGGACCCTTCTTCAGACTTGAGAAGGGCCAGGCACAAAACATCACCTATGCATTCCTTCCACAGCTGCTGCCTGACCTGCTGAGTTACTCCAACACTTTGTATTTTCCTCAAAAAACGAACTAATACTGGCATAGAAATATCTTGTCTGTTCAGGTGCTTCTCCAGCTTTGAAATTTGACAGATCTAACAGTGCCAAGTTTATGATGAATGACTGCAAGTGCTGGCATTGATTGGGGCTATTAATGCGCTGGTGAGAATTGATTGGAATTTTTCCAAGTGATAATGTAGAACCTAAGAGAATTGAAGAGGCTGTACTGAAATTATGTTGAATAACATCAGCTCAGTTGTTTTAAGAGTGAATCATTTAGAAGAAGTATCGAGGTCTGGAGGTTAATTAATGAAAAATTATCTTTAAATTGCAAAACAGTATATTTTTGCATTTCTAAGGTTAACACTAATTGCCTGAGAGCATTGGTTACTATAGGAACAGATCAGCCAAGCTGGGTGCGATAACTGAGGCTTAGAGTGTCACAAGTGGTGCAATAGTGAAAATATGCACGAATATCAGAGTTTTTTTATCAATCAGTATTAAAACTTTGGAGACTGAGCAACGTGGGCCGTGACCATGTTGTATCGATCCGTACATGACTACTCCAAGCATTCTGTGCCAATAAATTATTAACATTAACCTTTAGACTCATCCTATCCACTTACCACTTGTACAGCCTGCTTCATGCATGGCCTCAGTTCAGAACTGGATTCAAATGTGCTCCGTGTTTGTTCTTTCTCTGTTAACTAGCAATGATAATTTCATTACTTTGTTTATCTTTCTCTTGTTCCAGTGGTTTCTGAGAGACTGCGCATCTGGGTAAATGAATGTGTAGGCTGTTGTGAAGTAATCTACAAAACATATGCCTATACCAAAAGGGATCCACTGATAATTTTGATCATGCCAATAATTTGAAAATACAAGGATTTTTAATTGGTGATATTATTAACTATTTATTGGAGATGTAATTCTAATCAGTGTACCGATAATGATTGAAAGTAAGAGCTGACAGCCCTGCCTGATTCCACCTCCACATTATCTCATCTTCTGATGAAAGCATCAACTGTATCTTTCTCACCTCACAATATACTCCTAGTCATTCTCCCATGTTCAGCCTGTGTACTTTGATTTCTGCACTATCATGACCTAGTTTACTTGGTATCAATCGCCACAGAGCGAGGATAGACCTCGGCGAATGAGAGGGACGTCGGCGAGCGAGAAAGACGATGGAGAGCCTTCGCCCGTATGCGTCCCGGTGGTCGGTGGAGGATGCGCTGCCGAGAACAAAGAGGGACCCAGCATGGGGTCAGCTGAGAACAGCGTGGGGGTGGGGGGGGGGGCTGGAGGTTGGTGGTGGGGGAGAAGGAAGAGGGACTATATTGTGTAATTTTGTTGATGCCCTTTACATGGCAACTTTTGCATACTTGTACTGTATGCAAACAAAGGAACACACGTGTGAATAAAGTATCGTTCAATCAATAGATTAACCGATTATTTATTGTATATTTATCTTTGTAGCATCTGATGTGCCTGTTAAGTGGCAACAAGTAAGAATTCCATTGCTCTCGTTCATATCCAAGGCATATGATCAATAAACGCACTTGTGCTGTCTCTCGTTTTGTATCCTTGACATTACCGTCACTATTAACATTGTGGGAGTCATAATTGACGAGAAATTCAATAGGGTCGGTAATTTAACACGATTATTGTGGTTCTGAGAACTGATTTGATGCTGGGTAATCTGTGACAGCTACTCACAGCCTGGTACCCCAAAGACCTTTAAGGAGTATGATGCAATAACCTCCATGATATCGGATGAGAGCAGCCCCAGCAACTGCCAAGAATCTCAACCTCATCCAGGATAAAGCAATTTCACCCAATTGTCAACCCATCCACCACCATTTCTTTCCCTGCGGCACAGGTGACTGGGGTATATACCATCTACAAAGCTCTGATCAGTTAATTATCTAGTCCGCTCTGATAGCACGTCCCTAGGGCATGACCTCCCCCAGAAAAAAAGGACATTGACAGAAGGCAGCAGAAAACATTGCCAGCTGCAGTCACCCCAACAAGTTGCATATATTCTTGACCAGATAATGTATCGTGTTCCTTCATTACTAATGTTGCAGAACTCATTTACAGATTGTACAGTTCAGGAGGGAGGCTCTCCAGCACCTTATCAAGGGTAGTTAAGGATGGACAATAAATGCTTGTCTAGTCAACAACACCACATTCTTAAAAGTTAAGAAAGAAATGTTGTGAAATTATTCCCTCCCCCCAGGTTCAACCCTAATCTTGTTCTGTCAATGCGGTGATGCATGTGCTTCCTGCAGCCACATGGGTTTCCACCACCCATTGTGGTGTCCTCCCACACCCCACATATGTGCAGGTTGGTAGGATAATGGGTCACTGTAACTTGCCCTTAGATTTGCAGGTGAGTGGTGAAACCTGGGAGTAGTTGAAAATGTGGGGAGAATAAAAAATGTAGGATAAATGGAAACGGGTGGTTGATAGTGAGGAGGAGGCCAAAAGGCCTGTTTCTCTGCCGCATCTCTCTATGACCCTATGATCCTGTTCTGCTTCCCATTTTAGTTTGCATTGCTTAATTAGTGATTAGATAAATAATTTTAAGCTGTAGTCAAGTAATTGCGCTTTGGACATTCTCCATGGATGACAATAGTCAACTAGTTTTAGACCAGTTCTCAAGACCACAATGAAATCTATACATTATATTAGATAACCCTGCTCTCTGTGACCGGGATGAGTGTGACGGTGAATGCCATACACCCATCCGGTCCTGCTGTGGATGGGAAGGGGGGGGGCAGAGTGAGATGGGGAGGGGGGAGATAACCATGGTCTCTGACCACATTAAATTCAATCGTGCTGACTTAACCCAGTCCAATGCAGGATTTTGCTGGTACATTAGCTTCTTTGAAATGAAAAAGCAAACTGCTGACGGAGTCTCTGTTAGCCAAGCAGTCCTGTTGGAAGAGCTCATCAGAGGCTTTCTAATTCATATTAAGGAACACTGTATACTTGGATTGAACGCATAAATTCTGAATGAGGGCTAATTATAAATGCACCTCAAGCGATTCACTTCAAATGTAAATTGATGCCAGAATTGATACAATGCTCTTTGCAACACAAAGAGCTGACTTCAGTCTTTACAGGGAGCATACAAAAACATAGTGGTCATGTAGGAATTGAAAGAATGACTGGTATTTCCATGACATCTTTCACAGTTGTGGGATATCCAACTGATCTTTGCAACTGGTGAAGTACTTTGGATGTGTGGTCGGCATTCTAATATTATAAACATGTGAGGCAGTAAGATCCACCAAATATCAATGGAAGTATTGACCAGATAATCTCCTGTTGAACATTATTGATAATGGAATAAACTTGCCAGTTCTTTGACAAAATGAATCCATGGGATTTTACATCTGCTGAGAGGTGATGGTTTCTTGTCAATTCTGAGAGGCAATTCTACTGACAGTGCTGCCCCGATGTATCACTTGGATCTTCTGAAGAATGGGACTCCAAATTTCAATGGTGATTTTTGCTGCTTACATTCAATGTTAATGAGCCTCTGAGTTGAAATTAGATTTTAGCCTTGAATGTGATCAATGGCTCCAGTTTTAACGAATATCTCCTCCTGGAGTTCTCTGCCCAAACACTCTCACACCAAATTCCATAACTTCCAAATTGTAAATGTAACTGCAAATCAATTGTAAGTTGCCTATTTTCACTTTCATTGGTTCGAGCAACGCAGTGGATAGTGAATTGTACATTGTTTCATAAATAACAGTGTAAGGGGCAACTTTTTCACAGTGTTTGGTGGGTATATGGAACAAGCTGCCAGGAGAAGTAGTTGAGGCAGTTGCAATAACATTAAAAAGACATTTGGACAGATACATGGTTAGGATAGGTTTCAAGGGACAGAGCCAAATGTGGCATCTTGGTCGGCATGGGGTCAAAGGGCCTGTTTCCATGCTGTGCAACTCTATGAATAAAACTCTTATTAATATATTGCTATAAGTGGAACCTACATCTTTCACGAGGATTGGGAGATGGGGGGAACATGGAGTGATTACATGCGCATATAACATTTAACGTGTCATGCATATAAGGTTAGCTTTTCCAAGATTCTTGGTGCATGTTAGCTGTGCATGATTTTAGGAGTTGCACAGAGCGTTTTCGTATATTACCTTTGCGGAAATTTGGGGGTTGAATGCCAAGTTGCACAGTTAACTGGGTGCATTTTAGGGTGGTGCACGGCGGTTGCAGACATTAACGCCATGTAATTTCAGGAGTTATGTACAAAGTGGGAATTGTGCCGGGATTTGAACTGCTGAAGTAGTGATTTTCAGCACGTACTGTGCCAAGGTGACATTGAGTTGCCTAATTCCAAGAATGCAGGGATGGCCACGGGAATACTGCTTCTCCAACGCTCTGTTTAACATTGTGGGAGGTAGACTGCCATGGAAAGGATTGGTGTGGCTGTGACCCTCTTTACAAATGAATAGACAGTCACTCCTGTGAAATGTCCATCAGTGCATTGGAGCTGAATTGTTCGCACCCTTCTGTGGGGAGCCCCTACGAATGATGCAAGGAGGGCTTTCTTTGGTTTCTTGGAAAAGCGATTTTTAAAAAACGTAGATGTTTGAAATCTGAAATTACAACATAAAATGAAGGAAACACTCAGCATTTCAAGCAGCATCTGTGAAGAGATGTATTTTCATCAAAGCCAGGGAAAGTTGAATAACACGCATTAATTATATTTCAAGGAGGCGGAGGGGTGGTGGATTGAAAATAATAAAATCTGGGATCTTTTGGAGGCCAAGATTAGATTTTAGGAGTAAACTTAAATTTCTTGGATGGAGCTGTGCTACGGAACAGAGATAGGAGCACCCAAGTTTCCTGATCATTATAGTTATTGTTAACTTAGAGGGCTCCCTTCATGGCAAACCTATTTCCGTAAATCTCCCTGCAGTGGTATTCATGCACATTTGCTGTAACAGAAGTAGAAAATACTGGAAAACATAGCTTTGTCGGTCAAGTAGCATATGCAGAGAAACACTTGAGGCCTATATTTATGTTACCGTTGATGACTCATCCTGTCTCCTCTGATGTTGGGGTTGGGTTGACCTGTGGAGATGGGAACTCATTTGATATTACCTGCCTGACAGCTTGTCTCCAGGTTGGCAAGATGATAACAACACACTTTGGAGGTTTGCCAACAAATGATTGTAATGCGCCACATCTTGTATGAGCAGACGGCTCTTTGTTTTTCTCAATTATAATAATTAGCCAGAGTTAATTCATGCAGGAGATCTGTTCAGATACATGTTTATGAAGTGATGAACAATCCTTTCTTTGTTTGTATTATTTTACATGTTATTTTAGGAATCCAAAGATATACTAAAAGAGATTGGGACATCTAACTCCAAGATGCTGTTAGATTCTGCTTTAAATCCAGTTATAAGTTTGCAGATGGCATTACGGTAATGGACCGGGTCTCAAACAATGACCCACGGAGCAAAGGAAGGGGATCGAGAGCTATGTAACATGGTGTTAAATCAACAACCTCTCCTTGCATTTTATCTTGCATCAAGCATTATTCCTTTTATCCTGTACCTGTACACAGTGGACGGCTCGATCATGTGTAGTCTTGCCGCTGACTGGATAGCACGCAACAAAAAAACCTTTCAGTACCTCAATACACATGACAACAAACTAAGTAAAGTTATTCCCTCTTCTCCCCTCTCCCATCGGATAGAAGATATAAATGCACATCCCACCAGATTCAGGAGCAGCTTCTTTCCCACTGTATCAGACGTATGGTCTTCCCATATCTTCAAGTATAGTCCTGATCCCCCAACCTGACTATTTCTTTGTAACCATAATGCCATAATGCTGTAACACTATATTCTACCCTCTGATATTCTTCTCTTTGCACTACCTGCTGTGCTTATGTATGGTTGGATTGTGCTCATGTGTAGTATGTTGTGACTTCATAGAACACAAATGAAGCATTTCACTCTGTCTTGGTACATGTGACAATAATAAACTAAAGCCAATAGCTATGCTGATGTATTAATAGAAAAGTAGTTAGAAATGTATACTGTAAATGCTGGTACACAGCTGGTGGAACCCCCACTGCCTCATAGTTCAATGGTGAAAGTTTAATCTTGATTGCTCTTGCTGTCTGTGTGGAGTTTGCACATTTTTTCCGGTGATTGTGTGGGTTTCCCACAGATGCTCTGATTTCCTCCCACCATCCCAAAGCTATATGTATTGGTAGATCAATTGGCTGCTGCAAATTTCCCTCGGTGGTGAAAGTGAGTGGTAGAATCTGTGGAGTTGATGGGAAGGTGAGAAGAATACAATGGAGCTAGCATGAATGGGTGCTTGATCATTGATGTGGACTCGATGAGCTAAAGGGTCTGTTTTGCGTTGTATAATGCTACATTTAAATCACTGTGCAATGTATTCATATATTTAGGGAAAATTACGAATTGCATAGACATCTAAATCAATAGTAACATACATTTAAAACTTTATGCCACAGTCTTAGGATGGGAATCATTTTGTTTCCTTTTTCAGCCAGCAGAAGGTAGAGGGGGGAGGTTAAATGAGAGGCAGTCTGAAAGCTTTGGATGAAATTTCTTAACGACTGCACAGGAAAAATCAAGAGGTGTTAACTACTGTAAATAATATCAGAATATATTCCTGACAGATATAGGAGAGAACCAAAGGTGGTGTTTTATTTGGCCTGCTTCTATTTATCCACAGGTTTTACACATCAGGAATCAAAGGCTGCAATTCTGGAAGTTCATTGTCTACTGCTTTAGATTGGTTACTGAACCTATGGCATTTTAAGGCCTCCATACATCACACATCACCCAGACCCCAAAGCTTATTCTTGGGGTATGCAATTGGCTTCATGATACAGAATTGCCTTCATGGATACAAAATTGGTTTCATGGAAGGAAGCAGAGGGTGATGGTGGAAGATTGTTTTTCAGTCTGGAGGCCTGTAACAGGTGGTGTGCCTCAGGGATCAATGCTGGGCCCCGTTTGTGTTTTATATCAATGATTATGATTAGAATATACAGGACATAGAGTGTAAGTTTGCAGATGACACTAAAGCAGGCAGTGTGATGGATTATCAGAGCACAGAAGATGGAGATCACACAGCAGAGGTAAATAGAAAGCCTATCTTCTGTCATTCATGTAATGTTGTTGGCAAGGTCAATGTTCACAGCCCATCAATCTCTCCTTCAGAAAAGAGCATTTGCCGGCACTGGGCCTGTACTCGCTGGAGTTAGAGGAATGTGGGGAGACGTCATTGAAACGTATATGGGTGGGTGGTTATCAAAAATTACAGCAGGATCTTGATCAGTGGGCAAGTGGGCTGAGGAATGGCTAATCTCCATTTTTCATGCAGATAAGTGTGAGGTGTTGCAAATTGGGAAGTCAAACCAAGGCAGGAAATTCACAGTGAATGGTAGGGCCCTGGGGTGCATTGGAGAGCAGAGGGATCCAGGAGTACAGGTACATAGTTCCCTGAGAGTGGCACCAGAGAGAGTGATCTGAGAGTGATATGGTGGTAATGAAAGCTTTTGGTACATATGCTTTCATCAGTCAGGATATTGAGTTTTGAAGTTGGAATGTTATGTTACAGTTGTGCAAGATGTCAATGAGGCCACATTTGGAGCACATTCAGTTTTGGTCATCCTTCTATAGGAATGGTGTAATTGAGCTAGAAAGGCTGCAGAGAGGATTTACAAGGATATTGCCAGGACTTTAGTGCCCTAACTACAAAGCAAGGTTTGGACAGGTTAGGATCGTCCCCCTGGGAGGCTGAAGAGCGATCTTATAGAGGTGTACAAAATCATGTGATGAATAGAGTAAATACTCAGTTTTTTACCCACGTTGGGGGAATTCTGAACCAGAGGACATGGATTTAAGGTGAAAGGGGCAACATTTAATTGGAATCTGAGGAGCAACAGAAGGTGGTGGGCAAATGGAACAGGCTGCCAAAGGAGGTCGTTGAGGCAACTACTATAACAACATTTAAAAGATACTTGGACTGGTACATAGATAGGAATAATTTAGAGGGACATGGGCCAAATGCAGGCAAATGAGACAAATGGATGAGACATCTTGGAAGGCGTGGGTGAGTTGGGCCAAAGGGCCTGTTTTGTGCCATATGACATTATGAGTCTTTATGACAGTGTTGACAACTCAAACTTGGCATACTTCAAAGTTGCATAATAATGCAGTGCATAAAAAAGATGCCAATGGTTTTGAATTTCTGGGCCAATATGTCCTGCCTTGTTGCCAGCTGTTTTGCATTCATATCCATTTTGCACATTCTATCAGTTTACAATTATTTTTAGGTCTAGACAAAATCTACGTGCTGTGACAGATTGCATATATTCTACTCAAGTAAATTAGTTCAAAGTGAGGAACAATATCTGTGCAGTTCTGGTTGGGACAAGATGCCTAGGACAATATTAACATATTCCTTGATCAATTTATGTGAATGTAATGCATCTCTACCTGATATAAAGATAAATAAATAATAGAACAATTAATAAAAGCACAGTTTTTCTTACTGTTGTTAGGTTAATACCATAAACCGTAGTGAAACAGAACCCAAAATTACTTTTCTAGTGGCATTAGGCAAAAGTGCAAAAAGCATTTGTGGACTGTTCCATAATTAGATACATTATGACTGAATTTCTCCATTCCTCAGTTTTCTTACCCAATTCATTTAGTTTGTGAATTCCATTAGTTCCCAAGAATCTGCCAATCGCAAATTGGGTGACTGGCCAATAATAGATGTTCGGAGTAAATAAATGGTTAATATCATTGATGTAGATTGTAAATTGCAGTGGCTCAATTTCTGCTGATTGCATCATTCCAATAATTATATTCTGAAAATGCTATAAATTTGTAGCTGTGTATGAAAAATACAGGAGTGGCAGAATATCAGAGTACAGAAGATGGCGATCACACAGCAGAGGTAAATAGAAAGCCTATCTGCTGTCATTCATGTAATGTTTTTGGCACGGTCAATGTTCACAGCCCATCAATCTCTCTTTCAGAAAAGAGCGTTTGTCAGCACAGGGCCTGTACTCGCTGGAGTTAGAGGAATGAGAGGAGACCTCATTGATATGTACCGAATAGTGAAAGTCTTGGAGAGAGTGCATGTGGAGAGGATGATTCCACAAGTGGGAGAATCTAGGACTAAAGGTCATAGCCTCAGAATTAAAGGGCGTTCCTTTAAAAAGGAGATGAGGAGGAATTTATTTTAGTCAGAGGGTGATGAATCTGTGGAGTTCTTTGCCACAGAAGACTGTGGAGGCTATCAATGGATATTTTTAAGGCAGAGATAGATAGATTCTTGATTAGTATGGGAGTCAGGGGTTATGGGGAGAAGGCAGGAGAATGGAGTCAGGAGGGAGAGATAGATCAGCCATGATGGAATGGTGGAGTAGACTTGATGTGCTGAATGGCCTAATCCTGCTCCTATCACTTATGACCTTATGAACCAGTATTTGAACCACTGCAATTCTGGCTGTTAAGATGTTTCCCATGGTGCCCTTGTGCCAGGAGTCACAAGGTTTAGATCCAATGACAAAGGATGGGCAGCAAACACTTAAATCAAGGTAGAGTGTCTTGGGCTGGCATTCCCAAAAACTTGCTGCCTGTGTGGCTTTCAGAAGCCTTTTCATGCCCAATATTTAATGGGTGGAAGGAGGTAATGTTTTGGGTTGTGAATGGATACTCAACAAACAGCCTGCTTTGTCCTGCACAAAACCAAGTTTCTTGATTAGCCATGATTGAATTGCAGGGTAGACTTAATGGGCCGAATGGCCTAATTCTAACCCTATCACTTATGACTTATGACCTTATGATTGTTGTTGAGTTGCCCTCTCCCATTGACTTGATTAGGTTCCTGTATGTTGCAAATGCAATCCACCCTTCAGGTTCATCTTCTTCTTGCGTATGGCGTGCACAGCCTAAAGTTGTAGGACAACTTGTTCTATTTGATCTTATTTGATTGTGCACGCCGTGTTAATTGCATTCATCGAAACAGGGCGGACCTCGTGAAGGTTGCAATCTTCCACCCCGCCCTTCAGGTTCAGGACGTGTTAGTGTACAGGCTTTCCTCAGATGTGGTCGGGTTTACTCATGAATAGATTGCAAATGGCCATTGGAAGGAGTGGGTTATGGGTCCGGTTATCTGTGTCATTCATTTCTCATGACCTTCCCCTTGTGCTGCCTGAAAACCCCAGGAAAGATCAAGCCAGAATGATACACCCTTTTAATTCTGTCAACAACAACGTGTGCCATCTTCTCAACGTCATCTCCTTGACACCAAGACAAGGACTGGAAGATCCTATATGGGAGCTTGCTAATGGTAAATAATTAAACTGAGTCCTCAAATACAAGTACACTGACCCGGGAACATCTTCTACCTATTAACTGACCTGTTTTTGCAAAATATCACCCTCTTATTTCAGTGTCAGCTGATGTTGTAGACTAATGTAACAGACCACATATCATTTACAATTTAATTTTCAGGGCTGTGTTTCAGCTGAGAGGACAGATAGATGACCTCTTCCAGACTGCTAGATATGCATGTGGCCCTCTAAGCTCGTGGGCTGTTAGATTCCACATTTTATCATCTTGCAAAAGGCAATGACAATGATTTACAGCTGAGCGTACAAAGGTTTGTTTCAGACGGGAGAAGAGAGCTCGTCACTGGCAGTTAGACTTTTGTGAAATCCACAGCAACAATAGCTCTTCCAGTCTGAGCACATCTCCCTCCAAACATTCACTTGTGCTTTTGTGTGCTGTGTGACTTACTGAACAGAAAAGGTTGCTTTAAGGCTCCATATCCTTGTAGTCTTTAGCCTTGTGGTTACGTTGCCTGTTAGATTTCAACAACCAAAAATATATTTGCAACTTGTATGTGCGGAGTGAACTGCTGGAAGCCTCAATATGCGTCATGTGTCATAAACTGTTGTTATTTCCTTGTTAATGCTTTGTCATGTTTATAACTAACTTTGCTCATGTTAGTCCTAAGCCATATCTGCAGTCTTTCAACACTTTCACTGGTCAGTGCATTCGTGGATCAGGTGGTGCTGCTGCCTTACAGCTCCAGTGACTTGGGTTCAATTTTGAGATTGGATGCTGTCTGTGTGGAGTTTGCATGCTGTCCCAGTGACTGCATGGATTTCCTCTGGATGCTCCACTTACCTCAGGCATTGGTAGATTAATTGGACACTAAATTGCCCCAAATGGAGAGAATCGAGGGGAGCTGATGGGAAAGTGAGGAGAGTAAAATAGTGAGATTAAACGAGAACTTACCTGTTCGAAGTTTGATCTTTATTTTATGAGGAGTTACGATGAGGGATTACGTGAAGAAGCCCCGCCTGGCGCTGGATCGGCATACTTCAAAGCAGCGGCATGAAAAACACAGAACCAATAGCCGAATTAAAATAGTAAGGCTCAAAATAGACTAGAACTACCAGATGATCATTTACATTATGAGGGTTGGGAGTGGAGGGCACGTAATCCCTCATCGTAACTCCTCATAAAATAAAGATCAAACTTCGAACAGGTAAGTTCTCGTTTAATCTCACTATTTTACTTCGGAGTCACGTGAGTGACTACGTGAAGATTTTAAAGCTCTGTGTTTTTTATGTCGTAAATTCATTTCATACGACTCTCTGTTTAGTCAAAACAGTAGTGAGTAAATAGTATTTTAAGACATTGTTACAATTTATGTAATAAGTCCTTTAATCATAAAAAGAACATTTTTTTAATAATAACCCCTCTTATCGCAGGGGAAAATTACAAAATAAATTGATAATGATGTCAATGGTAACATAAATCGATAATATAAATCGATAATATAAAACAAAGCAAGCATTTAAAGAGAACCCAGTACTGCGTGTCCAAATCCTGGCACCGTGACAACAGGTTTATTGTAGAACTTTGAAAAAATCTCTTCTCTAGACCACCCTGCGGCCTTTAAAATTTGATCGAGGGGTACGTCCTGTACTTTTGCCACGGACGTAGCTGCCGCCCTAATGGAGTGAGATTTAAACACATCAGTGTCTATTCCTGCTAGACCCAAAAGCTGTTTTAACCATCTAGAAATGGTTTGGACTGAAACCTTTGTATGTGGCTTTTTGTGTGTTATCAATAACGCTTCCTCAGAACCTCTGAGATTTTTGGTTACCTCAATGTATTGAGTTAAATGCTTAACTACACACAATGTTTCATCAATAGGATATGCTTTAAACATTACCTTCATTCCAGTTCTTCCTGGTCTGCTTTGTTTGATCAAGTCATAAACATAAAACACAATGTTATCTGTAGTCACATGCATGCAATTCAACCATAACAATTGCAAAGTTTGTACTCTTTGAGCTGATACCAATGCCATTAACATTACCACCTTGAATGTTAATTTCTGCAAGACATTGAATTAATTGGAGTCCATTGTTTAAGCAAAGTGAGAACAATGCTAATATCCCAAATTTCTGTATATCTGGGCTTGGGAGGATTTTTATTGAAAATTCCTTTCATGAATCGGGATACTAATGGATGAGACCCAATGAATCCCGATCCGAAATTTGTCCTAAATAGGATGACAATGCACTACGAGCACAATTAATGGCACTATAACTCAAATGCTCATCAAAGTGTAACCCAGCAAGGAACTCCAATACATTTGAAATGTTTGCAGTATGATAAGATATCTTTGACTGTGTACAAAAACTTCCCATTTCCTTATATGCGACATATTGTTTTTTAGTGCTATTCCTCCAAGCTGCATCTATAACATCCATGGTCCTGTCCGACAGTTCAAACTCTTGCAACGGTCTGGTCAGAACCTGCAGATTTACAATTCATATGATCATGCAATGGATGAATTTCTTTTGTTACTGGTTGTGCCACCAGATTGTCGCAACTGGGAATTGTCATACATAGTTCAATAATCATTTTAGCATCAATGGGAACCATGACTGCGTGGGCCAATTTGGCACCACCAAAATGCCTTTGGCAGCGTCTTGCGCTATTTTCTTGAGACATTGCCCAATGAGACAGAATGGGGAAAAGCATAAAAGAACGTATTCCCCCAGTGTAGCGAGAAGCATCCGCCGCTACTGCCCCTGGATCGTGTTCCCAAGACACGTATTTGGGCAATTGGTGATTCAATCTAGATGCAAACAGATCAATGTCCGGCACTCCATACCGACTGACAATATTTTTGAAATTTGTGGATTTAACATCCATTCTGTATTGTCTTTAAATATTCGTGATCTTTTGTCTGCCACAACATTGTCTCTCTCCGAGAGATAAATAGCTGAAATCCAATATTTTTTGCCATACACCATTGCCACATCTGGTTTACCAGATGATCACATGATATTGATCTGACACCACCCATGTGATTGATATATACCACAGCTGTGGTATTATCTATTTGTACTTGGACATGCAAATCTTTTAATGAAGAGCAATAAGCTTTTAATCCATAAATGCTCCCAGTAGCTCCACATATTTAATACCATATGTATGGAGCAAAAGATCCTCTTGGACAGCCCATCTGCCTCCACAGCTGGTCTCATTATCCGTAGCCCCCCATCCGGGAGAACTTGCGTCTTTTTTAGTTTGCAAAAACACTGCTGGCTGATGAACTAATGTTCTTAGCAGCTTGTGGAACATACTCAATCCACCAATGTAATTCTGATAAGCTTCCTTAGGCAATTGCATTGGCCTATCAAAATGGCCTGCTCGCTGAATAAGCGCTTGAATTTTTGCCCTTTGAAGATTTTGGTAATGTAGACGACCAACTCTACTGCTGGAAATGCTGCTACCAATTTACCAATAACCTTGGCAACCTCTCGGATGGAGGGATAAGGTTTGTTAATCAGGTCCTGACACACATTTGTCAAATCCAACACCTTATCCATTGGTAAAGTTACCAACATGGTAACTGAGTTAATCACAAACCCACAGACATTCAATGGCTTGGGATGGCTGTAACTTAGATTTGTTGGATGGATCAG
Source organism: Raja brachyura (assembly GCA_963514005.1). Next base: position 18,799,672 of record OY740794.1, on the reverse strand, counting down.
GAACCCAACTTCTCAAACAAACTTGTAGTTGCTGAGACTGATTTTCCAGCTGACTCCTGATTAGCATTGACAATTAAATGTCATCTAGATAAGCCATAACGATGTGTTTATTTTTTGTGCCCTTAGCAGTGCAAGTGCTGGCTTAATCCATTAGGCAAAGCTTTGTATTGCCACAGCTGTCCCATCCATAGACTTTAATTACCTGCGAAACTATGGTGAATTGGGACCGAAAATATGCATCCTTCAATCTATTGTAGCCATATAACAACCTGTTGATACCAGCTGCATTGCAGTGTTGAATGTGTCCATTTTTAAATGTTTATACTGGACAAATGTATTCAATAGTGTGAGATCTAAATTGATTCTACAACCCCCATCTTTCTTCGGTCTGGGGAAAATATTTGATAGAAATTGTGGTGGATCCTCTCCTTTTTGTTTTCTCAATAACTCCTTTCTCACACAAATACTTAACCTCTTTTGTCAATTTGAATACTTTCAAGACTGAACATCAAAGAATGATTAGGCTTATTGTGTCCCAATGGATCCATACCTCCCTTTCATTATAACATTCGGAGTCTACCACCAATCTGAGGTTCATCCAAACATCCTTCTTTAATAGGATTAAGTTTTTGTACCTCTCCAACTGGACAAAATGATCTCCTTTCCCAATAATGGGTGTACATTCGGCTGTGCTGGCTGGTATTCTTCCTTATCATACTCTCCTCGGCTCGTTCCAGCTCCAAAATCAAACCCCCTTCTCATATGACCAGCCTTTCTGGCCAAACTGAAGGGTTTCACAAGGCCAACAGTTTTTGCCTCTTCATCCATTTCTTTAATTTGTTTAGACTTCCTCTGAACAAATAACCAAGAGCTTGAACATTGCTTGCCCTGCACAACCCTGAAAATCTTGGATGTAAAAGAGGCCGAATGGCAATCTTCCATTTTATATATTTTATCTCAAAATGAGTTGCAGAATAAGCCCAACATATGTTTTTTATTCTGAACTTTGGTCATTCCACAACCATCCAGCTTGTCTTCCAAAAGACAGTGATGCCAAAATTAGCTTGAGGATTCTTTGAATCGTAATTCCTGCGCCCGCATTATTGCTGACATTGGCGCCCAAAAAAGCTGGATTCATCATAGGTACCTTCTTTGAGGTACAATAATAGGTGTTTTAATCCGATATGCTGTCTCAATCATAACAGCTTTTTTTTTTGTTTTTGTTTTTTTTTGAGGCAGGTGAGAGACCATATAATTAACATTGGCCGCCAGGTTTCATTCCATGGCCTCACCGCCTCCTCCAGGTATAGTAACTTTGTGCCCCATCAGACACACCTGGATTTGTATTGTGGTGGGTACTTCTGACCACAATAAATAGGTGTTTAAATCCAATTTTTCTGTCTCAACCATAACAGCTTTTTTGAGGCAGGTGAGAGGCCATATAATTAACATTGGCCGCCAGGTTTCCTTCCATGGCCTCACCGCCTCCTCCAGGTATAGTAACTTTGTGCCCCATCAGACACACCTGGATTTGTATTGTGGTGGGTACTTCTGACCACAAACACCACTTTCAGGGTCAGTCTCATACAGCCCTGGTACTCCTGAAACTTGTTCAAGGAGACTTCCTCCAGCCCAATCCCAGGCACTGGAGTTTCAATTCCCAATTCAAACTGGCACCATATTTTTCATGTATATGGAACCCCCTCAGGGGCTGCCTGGGAATATTCTGGGTACTTAGACCCCTGGTTGATATTGTTTGGAGTATTTTCTCCATTAGATCCATACTTAGCCAAAAGGCTTTCCTTTCAGGATCTTTCAGAAACCTCAGGCCTTTCAAGCTTCTTTCTTTTACATTTTAGGCACTGGGTTTTCAAAGTTTTTGTTTGTGGAGCAACCAAAGGCTCACTAACGGGTATTTCAACGGCCACTGGTATCGGAACCAGCTCCGCAATAATCTGCTGTCCCGGCTTTTCTACACCCCGGGACGCACGTTTTACCCGCGATTTTTTTAAACATTTTTATTTTAACTCCTCCTGGTTTACCTACCAGCCTACGGAGTTTTTAGAAAACGCCCTGGAAGTAAAATAATTTTACTTACCTGCGGGCCGTTTCCTTACCGCTGTGTTGGAGCTGCGCTCTGCAGCTCTTCCTCTGCCGATAGCGTCGACGTAATGCCGATCCAGCGCCAGGCGGGGCTTCTTCACGTAGTCACTCACGTGACTCCGAAGTAAAATGAGAGCAAAGCTATGATTCTTTAGACTTTAGACTGTAGACTTTAGACTTTACAGATACAACTGGAAACAGACCCTTTGGCCCACTTAGACCTTGCCGACCACCGCATACACTAACCTACACACTCTTAGGGACCATTTCTACAACTTACCAAAGCCAATTAACCTCAAACCTGTGCATTAGATTTCCAGTACCGACAGTACAGAACCTTGTTCCAAGTGTGTTCAGCATCCCACCAACCACTGGAGAAAACCCACGCAGTCATGGGGAGAACGTACAAACTCCATACAGACAGCTCTTGCAGTCAGGGTCAATCCTAGGTCTGTGGCGCTGTAAGGCATCAACTGTACCGTTGCACCACTGTGCCTCCCCATTCATGTACATGCTTGGTTGATAGTGTGCTGGCAAGCCCGTTTCCACATTGTGTGATTATGTCTCGATCAGACACGCATATATTGCATTGACATTGAGTTCATATGATTATATAGATCTGTATTGTCCTGCCACAGGATGCCATGTAAGGAGGGAATGTTTGCTTTGGCACTGAAGATGAGCAGTACTGGAGATAAACCAGGCAATTCTGAAACACTCAGCAGGCAAAATCTGTGGGAAGAGGCGTATTTAAAATTTCAGGTCCAAGACGATTGATTGGAACAAGGAGGGAGGAGTACTAGGTTTGATGGATCAGTCATCCCACTCTACCAGGAGTCATGTTTGAAGCCTATGGCAGTGGACCACAAGTAGTCTTTGGAGTGTGGGAGGAAACCGGAGCACCCGGAGAAAACCCACAAGGTCAAAGGGAGAATGTACAAATTCTGTACGGACAGCAACCTTAGTCAGGTTCGAACTTGGGTTTCTGACCGTGTAAGGCTGCTAAGCCACTGCCGCCCCACAGAGTAGGTTATGGTAATTTGGTGTGATGTGTTGTCGATATCTTGTAAACTTTACTTTCAATTTTTAATTAAAAAATAATCTGTATTGCAGGTACTGGAAATCTAAAAGAGATCTAATGGGGTGGCACAATGGTGCAACTGGTAGAGCTGCTGCCTCACAACGACAGAGACCCGGCTTGTCTAGTGTTTGTTGTTGCATTGTTCCAATTGTTGAAAACATGTTTGGTTGTGGAAGATACCCAAGGGAAGCTCATAGTTGTGATTTTGCATTTTGGCACAAGAGACTGTCTTCAGGAGGCTCAGCAGTCAGAAGAGAAAGTGAAATCAAAACAGGAAGTGCTGGTGATACTCAGCAGGTTGGGTAACATTTTGTTGAAGGAAGGAGAAACAAAGGAAGGAGAAACAAAGTAAATGGTTATAGTCAATGGCAGCTTCTCTGGTTACAGACTTATGTAACTCTTTTTTTCACACATTTCTGCATCTAACTGGGCACTGCAATATATTGGTATTGGGTTATTATTGTCATGTGTAGCGTGATACAGCGAGAACTTTACGTGCTCTTCAGGCAAATCGTACCATTCATGAGTACATCAGGTAATGCAATAGAGAAAGTAAACAGAATGTAGATTATAGGATTATAGAACTGCAAAGAGTGCAAATACAGAAAAGTGCAAAGTCCACAACAAGGTGGACAGGAAGATTGGGAATTTACCCTTAGCATTTGGGAAGTCCATTCAAGAGTCTGATAATAGTCTGATAATAGTGGGGAAGAAGCTGTTCTTAAATCTGGTGTTATGTCCTTTCATATATTTGTTGTGATTAATCACAATTTGGAACTGATCAGAGGAATACAATCTAAAATGTTAATACCATTTCCTTTTCCACAAATACTGCTCTAATGTTGATTCCCTCCAATATTTCCTGTTTATATTTCACATATCCAACATTTTTTCACACAAAGGGTGGTGGGTGCATGGAACAAGCTGCCAGAGAAGGTAGTTGAGGCTGGGACTATCCCAATGTTTAAGAAACAATTAGACACTTACATGGATAGGACAGGTTTGGAGGGATATGGACCAAACACAGGCAGGTGAGTAGAGTAGCTGGGACAAGTTGGTCAGTGTGGGCAAGTTGGGCCAAAGGACCTGTTTCCACACTGTATGACTCTATGATTCTATGACTCTATTTGTACTTTTCAATCACGAAGGAAAGAACGTCCCCTTTGTCTTGACTATTTCTCCAAGTGAAACGCTGCATTTAAGTAATTTGATTTATAGTTACAAATCTGTTGGAGAAAATGCTGCAGAGCTCAGTTGGACAAAGACCGTGTGATCTGTTTTTAACAAAGCTGTGAAAAGCAGGGGTTTTCTTAATGTGCCAAGAACTTGTTCACTTATTCATGTTGCAGTTAAATAAAACGTTGGTGAGACTGCATTTAGGTACAGTTCGGTCTGTGTACAGAGAACACTTCTAACAGATAAAAGGATAAAGGATATTTATTGTCACATACACCAATTGGTGCAGTGACATTTGAGTTACCATGCAGCACACAAATAAGATAAACACAACACTATAGAATTTAACATAAAACATAAAAACATCCCCCCACAGCGGAATCAACGTTTCCCACAGTGAGGGAAGGCACCAAAGTTCAGTCCTCTTCCTCTTGTCCACCCGTGGTCGGGGCCTATTGAGGCCTCCGCAATCGTCGCAATGGCGGCCCGATGTTTCAGGCCCTCTCGCCGGGATAATCGGATGATCGGAGCTCCGGCATCGGAATGGAAGAACACTGTCAGCGGCTCCACACTACAGGAAGAATGTGGTTGCATTGAAGGGAGAGCAGAACAGATTAACCAGGATATTGCTGAGGATGGAAGTCTATGTTACAAGTTACAAGGAGGATTATAGTTATAGGCTGGGTTTATTTTCACTGACACACAGAAATCTTATAGAGGTTTGTGAAATTATGATAGGCAGATAGAGAGTTAGATAGTCAGAGTATTTTTAGAAACATAGAAAATAGGTGCAGGAGTAGGTCATTCGGCCCTTCGATCCTGCACCGCCATTCAATATGATCTTGGCTGATCATCCAACTCAGTATCCCGTACCTGCCTTCTCTCCATACCCTCTGATCCCCTTAGCCACAAGGGCCACCTCTAACTCCCTCTTAAATATAGCCAATGAACTGGCCTCAACTACCCTCTGTGGCAAAGAGTTCCAGAGACCCACTCTGTGTGAAAAAAATCTTTCTCATCTCGGTCTTAAAGGATTTCCCCCTTATCCTTAAGCTGTGACCCCTTGTCCTGGACTTCCCCAACATCGGGAACAACCTTCCTGCATCTAGCCTGTCCAACCCCTTAAGAATTTTGTAAGTTTCTGTAATCTGCGTGTGTTTTCTCCGAGATCTTTGGTTTCCTCCCACACTTCAAAGACGTACAGGTTTGTAGGTTGATTGGCTTGGTAAATGTAAAAATTGTCCCTAGTCGGTGTAGGATAGTGTTAATATGCGGGGATTGCTGGTCGGTGCAGACGCTGTGGGCCGAAGGGCCTGTTTTTGCACTGTATCTCTAAACTAAACTAAAACAAAAAAGTCTATACATGATTATGATCAAGCCAGGCACGTGCCGCCAGGGTAGGCAAGGTAGGCAGTCCCTACCCTGACTAAAATTATAAAAATGGTCATTATTTTATATATATAGTGCCTTGCAAAAGTATTCATACCTCTTGAACTTTTCCACATTTTGTCATGTTACAACCACAAACGTAAATGTATTTTATTGGGATTTTATGTGATAGACCAACACAAAGTGGTGCATAATTGTGAAGTGGAAGGAAAATGATACATGGTTTCCAAATTTTATTACAAATAAAAAACTGAAAAGTGTGGCGTGCAAAAGTATTCAGCCCCCCTGAGTCAATATTTTGTAGAACCACCTTTCGCTGCAATTACAGCTGCAAGTGTTTTGGGGTATGTCTCTACCAACTTTGCACATCTAGAGACTGAAATTATTGCCCATTCTTCTTTGCAAAATAGCTCAAGCTCAGTCAGATTGGATGAAGAGGGTCTGTGAACAGCAATTTTCAAGTTTTGCCAGAGATTTTCAATTGGATTTAGGTCTGGACTTTGACTGGGCCATTCTAACACATGAATATGCTTTGATCTAAACCATTCCATTGTAGCTCTGGCTGTATGTTTAGGGTTGTTGTCCTGCTGAAGCTCCACCCTAATCTCAAGTCTTTTGCAGACTAACAGATTTTCTTCCAAGATTGCCCTGTATTTGGCTCCATCCATCTTCCCATCAACTCTGACCAGCTCCCCTGTCCCTGCTGAAGAAAAGCATCCCCACAGCATGATGCTGCCACCACCATGTTTCACAGTGGGGATGGTGTGTTCAGGGTGATGTGCAGTGTTAGTTTTCCGCCACACAGGGCATTTTGCATTAGTTTTCCGCCACACACAGCGTTTTGCATTTAGGCCAAAACCTTCAATTTTGGTCTCATAAGACCAAAGCATCTTCCTCCACATGTTTGCTGTGTCCCCACATGGCTTGTGGCAAACTGCAAACGGGACTTCTTATGGCTTTTTTTCAACAATGGCTTTCTTCTTGCCACTCTTCCATAAAGGCCCGATTTGTGGAGTGCACGACTAATAGTTGTCCTGTGGACAGATTCTCCCACCTGAGGTGTGGATCTCTGCAGCTCCTCCAGAGTTACCATGGGCCTCTTGGCTGCTTCGCTGATCAATGCTCTCCTTGCCCGGCCTGTCAGTTTAGGTGGACGGCCATGTCTTGGTAGGTTTGCAGTTGTGCCATACTCTATCCATTTTCGGATGATGGATTGAACAGTGCTCCGTGAGATGTTCAAAGCTTGGGATATATTTTTATAACCTAACCCTGCTTTAAACTTCTCCACAACTTTATCCCTGACCTGGCTGGTGTGTTCCTTGGGCTTCATGATGCTGTTTGTTCACTAATGTTCTCTAACAAACCTCTGAGGCCTTCACAGAACAGCTGTATTTATACTGCGATTAGATTACAGACAAGTGGACTCTATTTACTAATTAGGTGACTTCTGAAGGCAATTGGTTTCACTGGATTTTGTTTAGGGGTATCAGAGTAAAGGAGGCTGAATACTTTTGCACGCCACAATTTTCAATTTTTTATTTGTAAAAAAATTTGAATACCGTGTATCATTTTCCTTCCACTTCACAATTATGCACCACTTTGTGTTGGTCTATCACATAAAATCATAATAAAATACATTTACGTTTGTGGTTGTAACATGACAAAATGTGGAAAAGTTCAAGGGGTATGAATAGTTTTGCAAGCCACTGTATATAAAATGGTCATAAATAGTAAAGGAATGGGAGAATTATGCTTCCCTAAGAGATCGATCTCTTAGGGAGGCATAATTCTCCCGCGTCTTTCATCCGCAGTACATTTAAAACGCGTATGTGCTACTCATGTGCCGTTGACAATGCCTCAAGCCATCAGTGGGAACGGTCCTTTACACCGTGGACTGCGTGCATGTGCTGCGCTGCACGCTGCCCATGCGCACCAGCTTACTGTGCATGCGCATGCGCACGTTTCGTGGCGGGTTTTTTAAAGATGGATAGTGATTACCTGAAGATTTTCCCGAAGCAAACTTACGAGGAAAAGACCAAAATAATTAAAAATGGCAGACCAACGCCATAACTTAAAGAACTTCAACAGCACAAAGGAACAAAAATAATTAGAACATTTAAAACAGCTTGGTACAACAGGAAACAAAGAGAGAAGATTGTATTTTGTGTACAAATAATATGGTAAGTAAATTTCTTTGAGCTATATGTTTTTAAATACTTTATTAAGAGATAGAACCTATTGAAGACAAATTACTTGATAAAAGTCGAGAGAACAATCTGCGCATGCGCGGTTTTCAAGTTTTTTAAAAGCCACTGCCTACCTGTGAACGCGTGGGTTTCCTCTGGGTGCCCAGAGTCCCTTTGACATTCCAAAGACCTGCAGGTTAGTAAGTTAATTGGCTTCCGTAAATTGCCCCCAATATGTAGAATGCGAAACTAGGATAACAGAGAACTCATGTGAACAGGTGATTGATGGTCAGCATGGGCTCAGTGGACCTGCTTTCCACTCTGTATCTCAAAATGAACTAAACTTGATCAACATCTACCCCAGAGTCATAGAGTCAGTCATACAGCACAGAAATAGGCCTTTTGGCACAATTTGCCCCTGTCGACCAAGATGTCCCATCTAAGCAAGTCTCATTTGGCCCATATCCTTCTGAATCTTTCCTAACCAAGGGATCAAATGTCATTAAAATGTTGTAATTGTATCTCCCTCAATTGCTACCTCTGGCAGCTTGTTCAATATCCCCACGACCCTATATGTGAAAATGGTGCCCCTCAGGTTCCTATTAAATATTTTCCCTCTCACCTTAAACCTATGCCATCTAGTTCTTGATTGTGGGAAAAAGATTCTGTGCATTTAACTTATTACTTCACATTCCATACGAACTCTAATTTTTATTCCCCAACTCAGGGTAAAAGATTTGGTGCATTGATACTGTATTCACCCTACATTGCCTCATGATTTCATACACCTTTCTTCGAAGGAATCAAGTCCTGGCCTGGCCAACCTCTCTCTTTAGTTCAGACCTTTGAGTTCTGGCAACATCCGTGTAAATCTTCTCTGCATGTTTTCCCGCATAATGGCATCTTTCCTATGCCAGAATGATAATACTGAACACAGAAGTATGGGCTCATGATGTCTTGCACAATTGTAACATAATGACCCAACTTCTGCATTCAATTTCCTGGCTGATGAAGGCCAAAAACCTTCTTCACCACTCTGAAGGGTTTCGACCCGAAACGTCACTTATTTCCTTCGCTCCATAGATGCTGCCTCACCCGCTGAGTTTCTCCAGCATTTTTGTCTATCTCCCTGCGATGTCACTTTCAGGGAACTGTGTACTTGTATAGTACTCCAAGATCCCTCTGCTCGACATAATTCCCCAGGGCCCTACCATTCATTGTAGTTCCCTCAAAGAAATGGTGAGCACCATGTTTGAAACCACAGTTCTCACCATTGTAGCATTACTATTAATGATGAAGGTGAAAACGAGTTTTGTAGATAAATTTCAAAACTCTAAAGCATACAGTTAGCAAATAACTGACAATGCAACAGAGATGTTTTCAAAGCTTTGAATTGTTCAAGATAAAAAAAGAAAGCCATTCATATCCGTAACACCTTTTGTGACCTATGGGCATGACGAACTCCAGCTAATTATATTCTTTTGTACCAAATATTTTCATAATCATAATCATACTTTATTAGTCAAGTATGTTTTACAAAATACGAGAAATTTGATTTGCCATACAGTTATACCATTAAAAAGCAACAAAGCACACAAAATACATTTTAACATGAACATCCACCACAGTGACTCGTCCACATTCCTTACTGTGATGGAAGGTGAAAAAAGGTTATATCTCTTCCCTTATTTGTTCTCCCGTGGTTGGGGGCCTTGGGCCTTCCGTTGAAGGGACGATCTTGGCAGCGATCAAGCTCCCACATCTGGGGGGAATCTCAGCTCCTCCACGTCGGACGATCTGACCCCAGGTCGGGGCTGATCGAACCTTGTGCGTCGTTTGGAGCTTCCCGACATTGGTCTCTACCCGAGACTGTGAGCTCCCCGATGGTGAAATCTGCAGGCAAGGGATCCCAGGCAAGGGATCGGCTCCGATGGTAAGTCCACATCCCCGCGGTGGGGCTCAAAGTCAGTCTCGAGCAAGCCCTCCAGTTCCATGATGTTAGGCTGCAGAGCGACCGGAGATACGATCCGGAAAACAATCGCATCTCTGGCAAGGTAAGAGATTGAAAAAAAGTTTCCCCTGACCCACCCCTCCCCCCCTCCCCCCACATAAAACAAACCAGAAAACATTAACACAAACTTTTAAAACACACTAAAATAAAACAAAAAATGACAGACTGTTGGCGAGGCTGCCATCGTGTGGCGCCCCCTGGTGGTATAGTGTAGTTTGCAGTTTCCATTGGTTGGTGTAAAGCCGATGGGAGGAACTTAATAAAAATGGGAAATAAGAATCATTTATTTGGAATATGAATATTTCTGCTTTCATGCAGGAGACGACATCAATAATTTTTAAGTAAAATTATATAGTTCACTGAGGCAGAGAATAATTGAATACATGAGGTGCAAGATGTGGAATTGGCTGTGGTTAAGTGGGTGGTTCACATGGAAACAAATGTTGCCTTTCCATAATGAGCCATGTGATCTGCTCCAGAATGCTGTATTCTCATCATAATCAGTGCCACATACTGATTTGGCAGAGCAGTGCGCAGCGGTAGATCTGCTGCCTTACAGCGCCAGACAGGCTCCATCCTGACTACGGGTGCTGTCTGTACGGAGTTTGTACGTTCTCCCTGTGACCGCGTAGGTTTTCACCGGTTGCTCCAGTTTCCACCCACAATCTAAAGACGTACTGATTAATTGGTTTTGGTAAAATTGCAAATGGTCCGTAATGTGTAGGATAGTGTTATTGGTCAGTGTGGAGTCCACATTTTATCTCGAAAGTATATACATTTCTTACCAGGTTTGTGGCATATTTTTTATCAAATACCTGCACATCAGTTTCCTTGGACACTGAGAGAGTCTGAAATGGAGCTTTGAAGTAGTATATCCTGCAGGGCCTAGGTTAAAATGTAAGCCATTTTGGAGCAATTGCTGAAATAGAAACATTTTCTGAAGCATCAATAGCAGATGTGAGCAGCATGCATTTCAAAACTAAGTTGCCCTTCAAAGAGGGAACGTTAATAAAATCTGTGAGGGAACATTTCAAGACATATGCTCTGCGAATCTGCAATTATGTTAAAAATATAGAAACATAGAAACATTGAAAATAGATGCAGGAGGAGGCCATTTGGCCCTTCGAGATTGCATCGCCATTCATTGTGATCATGCCTGATCATACACAATCAGTATCCCATGCCTGCCTTCTCCCCATATCCCTTGATTCCGCTAGCCCCTGAAGCTGTCTTTTACATTCTTCCAGTGAATTAGCCTCTACTGCCTTCTGTGGCAGAGAATTCTACAAATTTATAACTCTCTGGGTGAACATGTTTTTTCTCATCTCAGTTTTAAATGGCCTCCCCTTTGTTCTCAGACTATGACCCCTGGCTCTGGGTTGTAAGTAGGCAGGGGACGAGCGAGTATGAAATTGGAGTTCAGTGTTCTGGGTGACGACCTCAAAGGGGCGGGATCTATGTGAACACGTGATTTAATGCCTGCCATCCGGGCGGGATGGGGGCGGGATCCATGTGTACACGTGATAGATGGGGCCCGTCATCCGCTCACAGACATATGCCCTGGCCCCTTGGCAGAAAAGCTTGCCGCCCCCCTGATCTAAATCAGTAATATATATTGTAAATAGTTTCCTGTCTGCCAACCAATTCTCTATCCATGTCAATACCCTACCCCCAATTTTGCCCACTAATCTCCTGTGTGGGACCTTATCAAAGGCTTTCTGAAAGTCCAGAAACACTACATCCACTGGCTCTCCTTCATCCATTTTACTTGTCACATCCTCAAAAAAATCCAGAAGATTAGTCAAGCAAGATTACCCCTTCATAAATCCATGCTGACTTGGACCAATCCTTTTATTGCTATCCAAATGCACTGTTATTACTTCTTTAATAATTGACTCCAGCATTTTGCCCACCACCGATGTTAGGCTAACTGGTCTATAATTCCCCGTTTTCTCTCTCGCTCCTTTCTTGAAAAGTGGGATCACATTAGCTGCCCTCCAATCCACAGGAACTGATCCTGAATCTATAGAACATTGGAAAATGACCACCAATGCGTCCACGATTTCTAGAGTCACCTCCTTAACTAACCTGAGATGCAGACCTTCAGGCCCTGGGGATTTATCAGCCTTCAGTCCCTTCAGTCTGCCCAATACTATTTCTCACCTAATGCAAATTCCTTTCTGTTCCTCTGTCTCCCTAGTTCCTCTGTCCTCCAGGGAGATTAGACAATAGACAATAGGTGCAGGAGTAGGCCATTTGGCCCTTCGAGCCAGCACCGCCATTCAATGTGCTCATGACTGATCATCCCAATCAGTACCCCGTTCCTGCCTTCTCCCCATATCCCCTGACTCCGCTATTTTTAGGAGCCGTATCTAGCTCTCTCTTGAAAGCATCCAGAGAACCTGCCTCCACCGCCCTCTGAGGCAGAGAATTCCACAGACTCACCACTCTCTGTGAGAAAAAGTGTTTCCTCGTCTCCATTCTAAATGGCTTACTCCTTATTCTTAAAGATTGTTTGTGTCTTCCTTAATGAAGACAGAACCAAAGTACCTGTTTACCCCTTCTGTCTTTTCCTTGTTCCCCATAATAATTTCACCTGTTTCTGCCTTCAAGAGACCCACATTTGTCTTTAGGGGACCTACATTTGTCTTTATTGTGTTGTGACAGGAATCTGCAGTGTAGCCGGCTTGACTGTAAAGCATGGCCGTGAGCCATTGAAAGTGTATCCTCAAGCATCTCAGTTCAGCTGACTATGACAGGATGAGGACATGCATACCTGGAAAAAGCAAACAAATGATTGAGTCTATAGGATTAACTGCTTGGAAATAATGCTGTTTTTCCGTTGACTGATTTACTGAATCTTTTATGAAACAATTTGATGAGATGACACAAGACCATATTTATCTTTATTGCTTTGTCATTAAAACATTTTTTTGACCAAGAATAGTGAAAAGCATTGTTAACAAGGTAGCAGCTACTTACAATATCAGTATGGTGTTGACAATTTCAGGAATGCAGCGGTTGTACTAATTGACGTGCAGATGTTAGTTTCGTTTTCTCATACCATATGTCACAAAAAAATCAAATATATATTTCATAACTGCTCATCACCTGGAGGTATGCTGTCAAAGTTATTGTTAAGCCAGAGCTACATGGTCAAGTAAAATGTATCTGGAATGAATATAACAATGTAAAAATCCAGTGCATGACATTCCATATAACCCTTGACTTCATATTCTCCGTCCTCTTTGGTCTTTTATAAGGAACATTTTGAAAATCAAGATAAATGTGTGGCACAGAGGCACAGCTGGCAGAGCTGCTGTCTCACAGCACCAGAGACCCGGGTTCGATCCTTGGATGCTGTCTGTGTTGAGTTTGCATGATCCCCCTGTGATCGCATAGGTTTCATCTGGGTGCTCCGGTTAAAAGACCTCTGCAAAATTGCCCTTAATGTGCAGAGTGGCTGAGTGAGATAACATAGATGTAGTGTGAATGGGCGATTGATGGTCAGTGTGGACTCGGTGGGCCGAAGGCTGTTTCCATGTTGTCTCTAAAACTAAAACTAAAAATGGTTCCAAAGAAAGTTGTATATACTGCATTACTATTGCCTATTCTTTGTTTTACCTCTTTCAAAATTTAAGTTTAGTCAACCTCTTGAAATCCATGCTAACAATTCATTATTGTAATAATTGTTTCTTAATGTTACTCTATTCTCTTCCGTGGTATGGAATCCATGACTTGTCCTTCAATTGATGTGAAGCTGAATGGTGTATAGTTCACCAAATATGTTCTTATCCCTTCCTCCCCTAAATTTGTTTAACTTAGCTTAGAAATAGCGCAGAAACAGACCCTTCTGCCCACCAAGTCCACGCAAACCTGTTCACTAACACTATCCTACACACTAGGGCCAATCTTTTTTTTTTACCAAAGTCAATTAACCTACAAACCTGAACGTCTTTGGAGTGTGTGAGGAATATACAAACTCCATACAGACAACACCCATAGCCAGGGACAAACCTGGGTTTCTGGCGCTGTAAGGCAGCAACTCCACTGCTATGCCACTGCTCCGCCCCAATGTACAATATAGTATTACCCCTTCAATCTACCAATCCTCTGCCGATACATGTTTTTCAAACAAATTATTAAATGCTTTGTCTCTTCCCAGATTCTTTAAAAACTATGGATGAATCTCAGCAAGATTGGAGGTTTATCCTCTCTGTAATATATCAGTCCTTTTTATTTTAAATGGACATTTCATTGAACATCTCATCAATCACTCCCATTTTATCCCTCTGGTATTTTCTCAATACCCTGCAATCTTTTCATTTTACGGTCTCCTAAATGAAAACTGCAGATACTGGGAGTAGAAATAAATGCTGAAATGGCTGAAAAACACTCAGCAGGTCAGGCAGCGCCTGTGCAAAGAAAAGCAGAATTTATGTTTACGTTGGAAGAAGGTTTACTCTGCTTCTGTTTCTACAGATGCTGTCAGATTTGCTGCGTGTTTCCAGTACATTTTTTGACACAATGTTTTGACCAACTTTTAGACACAGTGCCAGTGTGCATTATTGCATTGGAAATTTAACAATTTTTAATAGACTCGCCACTCACTTTAAGGTTAATCTTTTTTATTCTCCTTGAATTCCATTAGCCCCATTGCCTTACCCTTCTTTGGAGTATAGAGTATTTTCCACCATATTTATCCTTTCTATGAGTACTTGGATTCAATCTTTGTTCAGGTAGAATCCATCACTAAAGTACTTTGGTAAGGAAAAGTGGTTTCTTTTCATGTGACATGGTGTCACATGAAAACCTTTTACCACATACTGGAACCACTTTTTCTTACCAAAGTATTTTAATGAAATACAGAATTTTTGAATATCAGGTAACCCACATATCCTGTGTTCCATTCCCACTCCCACTCCCACTTGTCCATCTTAGTTTTCTCTCTTTATTCACCTTTTTGTCTCCACCCCCCCCCCCCCCCCATTACAAAAATGTATTACCCTGCCCCACCAGGTTCCATCTGTCAATCACCGGCTTATCTATCCACCTGAGTTTCTTCTCCCATGGTTCACATTTCCAATTCCCTTCACCATCCCTCACCTGGTTCCACCTGCCCACCATCCCTCCCTTACCTGGTTCCACTTACCTCCCAACAACCTCTGTCTCTATTCCTCTCCTCCTCACTACTCCGCCACCTGTTATCATATGCCCATCACTTGGTCCTATCTGCCCATCACACCCCCTCCCCTTCATCTGGTTCCAGTTATTACCTCTCTTCTCCATCCCTCTCACTTCTATAAACTAACTATCTTCCCTCTAGACTTTATTCCCGATGCAGAGTCAACATCTGAAATGTCATAAATTGGACACCCCTCCCCCTCCCCTGAATGTACTCCCTTCTTTTCCATGTTTCCCCCAAGCCACCTGCATTGTTTTGCATCTCTCTTGGAAATTGACTGGTTAATTCATGTCATCTGTCACCTTTGTGACCTAAATGCAATTTCCACTTCTCTTTTGAGCATTTTAGAGGAACCTTCACTTTGTTCTTAGACTGTGAGTCGGCCATTGGGGAGCGCCAGGCAGCACATTTTTAATGCTACATTTCGATAAAGTACAGTCAGTTGTGGCTGAGACCACTGATAATTTCAGCAAAGGGACAGTCAGTGAAAGGAGTCATTGCTGTTTCCCTCTCAAGCATCCTTCAGTGTGCACTCAAACTTCAGTGCAAACAACCTTCCTGATCAATAAAGGATGAAGAGCTGCAATAAAGCGACAAGTACTGCATAACATCATTTCCATGCATTCAACAAAATGGTTTTGAACTGATTTAATTAATTGATCCCTTCCATAAAGCCTCGAAAGTGCAAACTGCATTTCCTGAGATTTCATTTGGGCCAATGCCAATCATGATGACCCATCTAGTCCAGTTCCACCTGTCTGCGTTTAGCCCAGCCATATATTACTAAAACTCTCATCTTGTTTGTTTCTACGTCTGTGGACGTGTCTGCGATCTCTGATTCGGTGTTGTTGACAAATTACATCAAAATCGTACATGATATCGCTACAATTTTTGGACCACCTTACTCAGCATTGTCACGTGGTGGTTTGTATCAAGTTTCGTTCAGATTGATGTTATATTTCACTAGTTTTTCACATTTTTAAATTTACAAAACCCCAATTTGAGAAAGAAAATCTTCCCTCTGCACTGGCACTTACAGCTATGATGTCACAATGGGATAGTAGCCCTGCTCGCTACAATGTTGCTATCCCAGGACACTGAGTCCTGCCAGCCCAGGCAAGTGCAATTGCAAGCTACAATATTGCCATCCCTTTTTTTTTTAATATTCCTGGCCACAAAGTTTTGTTTTTATGTTTAATGAGAGAGTGTGAATAAGGGGAAATGAGTCGCCCCTGCATAGTTGGGGGCTATAGGCATGTGCTGGTATATTGCATTGGGGGAATGGCTTGCGTTGTGGGAACGGTGAGTGGTGGAATATTGCGTTGGTGAATGGGTTGCGTTGGGTGACCAGGCCTCCCATGCGGGCTATGGGTGAGTGGTGGAAGATTGCGTTGGGGGGCGAGGCCTCCCATGTGGCAGGAACACAGTTGGCCTAGTATCTCTCTAAATCTTTCCTATCCATGTACCTATCCAAATGTCTTTAAAAGGTTGTCATGGCACCTGCCTCAACCACCTTCTATGGCAGCTCGTAACATTTGCTCACTGCCCACTGAAAAAGTTGCCCCTCAGGTTCCTATTAAATCTTTCCCCTCTCATCTTAAACCTATACCATCTAATTCTTGATTCCCCAAGCCTGGAAATAAGATTCCGTGCATTCACCCTATATTCCCTCACATTTCCTATGTCCCCTTTTTTTTTTGATTCCCCCACTCTGGGTAAAAGACTCTGTGCATTCTTCCTATCTATTCCCCTCATTATTCTATACACCTCTATATTATAACCCCTCAGCCTCTTGCATTCCAAGGAATAAAGTCCTTGCCTGCCCAACCGCTCCCTGTAACCCAGGCCCTCAATTCCTGGCAACATCCTCATAAATCTTCTCTGCACGCATATGGATCTGGGCTTGTATGGACAGGGTTGAAGTATTGAGGTTCGCTTTTGGTCGAGGTTGAAATTAAATAGTAAGATTAAATGAGAACTTACCAGTTTTAAGTTTGATCTTTATTTTATGAGTAGTTACGATGAGGTCTTACGTGAACAAGCCCCGCCAGGCGCATGCGCGTCATTCTTCAAAGTAGCGGCATGAAAACACAGAAACTATAGTTGAAGTGATATAGTAAGACTCAGATGACGAGAACTACCAGATGATCTTTGCCATTATGAGGGCCGGGAGCGGAGGGCACGTAATCCCTCATCGTAACTTCTAATAAAATAAAGATCAAACTTCAAACTGGTAAGTTCTCGTTTAATCTTACTATTTTACTTCGGAGTCACGTGAGTGACTACGTGAAGATTTCAAAGCTCTGTGACTTCATGCCGTAGATCCATTCCATATGACACACTGCTTCAGTTGACACAGTAGTGAATAAATAATGTATTGAACATTGCTTTGAATTATCCAATAAACATTTTTTAATAATAATAAACAAAACAGTAAAAACCCCTCTGTCCCAGGGGGAAATTACAAATGAAATTTAGAAAAGAAAAGAAAATCAAACCGAACCCAAAACAGCATGCCCAAAACCTTGCACTGTCAGGACAGGTTTATCATAGAATTTTGAGAAGGCCGCTTCCCTAGACCATTCTGCGGCCCCGAGGATTTGGTCTAGAGGCACGTCCTGTGTCTTTGCTGTGGATGTTGATGCCACCCTGGTGGAGTGAGATTTAAATACATGAGTGTCTACTCCAGCACAATCAAAACCTGTTTTAACCATCTAGAAATGGTTTGTGTTGACACCTTTTTATGAGGATTTTTGTGGCTGATGAGCATTGCTGTCTCAAAGCTTCTGAGACTCTTAGTTACCTCGATATATTGACTCAGGTGCTTAACTACACATAGAGTTTGGTCAACGGGGTATGCTTTAAAACTTACTTTGGTTCCAGCCATTCCTGGCCTGCTATGTTTGATTAAATCATACACATAAAATGTAATGTTATCTACAGAAGAGTACATGCTATCTAGCCATAGCTTTTGCAATGTTTGAACTCGTTGTGCTGATATTAGCGCCATGAGCATAACCACTTTAAGTGTTAACTTCTGAAAAGACAGTGACATAATTGGAGCCCATTGCCGAAGCAGTGTGAGAAATATACTGGCATCCCAGATTTCTGTATATCTAGCCTTAGGAGGGTTCTTGTTAAAGATTCCTCTCATAAATCTGGACAATAATGGATGAGACCCGGTAGATTGTTGTTCTGAAAACTGCCCTAAATAGGAGGACAAAGCACTCCGAGCACTATTAATAGCACTATAGCTCAAGTGTTCATCAAAATGCAATGTAGCAAGGAACTCCAACACATCCAGTATGCTTGCAGCATGATAAGATATATCTGACTGCAAGCAAAACATCTCCCATTTCTTAATAAGAGACACATATTGTTTTTTAGTGCCATCTCTCCAAGCTGCAGTTATCACATCCATGGTCCTACTCGACAGTCCAAGCCCTTGGAATGGTCTGGTCAGAACCTGCAGATTAACAGATTAATACGATCATGTAATGGATGACTTTCTCCTGTTACTGGATGCACCAACAAATTACTGCACTTGGGGACAGTCATGAATGGCTGAGTCATCATTCTCAGCACCAATGGGAACCATGGCTGTGTAGGCCAGTCCAAAACCACCAAAACAACTGAGGTGGACTCCTGCTTTATTTTGGTGAGGCATTGCCTAATGAGGCAGAATGGGGGAAAAGCGTAAAAGAACGTACGTCCCCAATGTAGCGAGAATGCATCCACCGCTACTGCTCCTGGATCTGGTTCCCATGAAATGCATTTAGGCAACTGGTGATTTAGTCTGGATGCAAACAGATCTATATCTGGCAAATCATAGCGGCTGACAATCATTTTAAAAACATCAGGATTTAGCATCCATTCTATGTTGTCATTAAATTTCCATGACCTGTTGTCTGCCACCACATTATCTCTACCTGGTAGGTAGATAGCTGAGACCCAGATATTTCTGGAAATACACCAGTCCCAAATGAGGTTAGCCAGATTATCACATGATACTGACCTTATTCCTCCCATGTGATTGATATAAGCAACAGCCGTGGTATTGTCAATCTGGAGCTGAACATGTAAATTATTCATTGCTGAACAATAAGCTTTTAATCCATAGAATGCACCCAGCAATTCTAAGTAATTTATACCATGCCTTTGCAGGATTAAATCCTCTTGCACACTCCATCTACCACCACAGCTAGACTCGCTGTCCGTGGCTCCCTATCCCAAAGCACTAACATCTGTGTGTAAAACCACTGAAGGTTGTTGAATCAAAATGTTTTTGGTACTTTGTGCAATATTGATTATCCACCATTGTAATTCGGCGATGGCTTTGGCTGGCAACTGCATAGGTCTATCAAAATGACCTGCATGTTCTTTAAGTGCTTGTTCTCTAGCTCGTTGCAAACTTTGATAGTGCAGAGGTCCAAACTCCACTGCAGGGAAAGCCGCCACCAATTTACCAATAACACTGGCTAATTGCCGGATGGAGAGTTGTTGCTTTTCTACGAGACTGGTACAGACCTCTGTGATTTCAACAGCCTTGGCCGTAGGCAAAGTCACTGACATATCAACGGAATCAATGACAAACCCCAAATAGTTAATTTTTTGGAATGACTCTAGCTTGGATTTTGTTGGATGGAGGAGAAAACCTAACCTCTCAAACAGGTGTTTGGTTGTTGAAACCAACTCCTCAGTTGTTTCCTGAGTGTTGCTTATAATTAAAGTATCATCTAGATAAGCCATCACAATGTGATTCTGGGCACGAAGTAGCGCCAGAACTGGTTTTAACAATTTCGTGAACAACCTAGGAGCTGAGGTTAACCCATTGGGCAACGCCTTAAATTGCCACAGCTGTACCATCCAACTAAGTTTCAAGTATCTACGGTACTGATGATGAATTGTACTGAATAATGTGCATCTTTCAGATCTATGGTTGCCATATAACAACCTTTTGATAACAGCTGTTTAGCAGTATTGAAGGTGTCCATTTTAAAATGCCTATACTGGACATAGGAATCTAACTGGGTTAGATCCAGAATGACTCGACACCCACCATCTTTTTTCTGTCCGGGTAATATATTGGACACAAGTTGTTGGGGATGGTATGTTGTCCTCTCAATTACCCCTTTTTGGAACAAAACCTCAATTTCTTTATTTAGCTGCAGAGGTTCTGGTCCAGAAAAAAGCAATACCCTACTAGGCATATTTTGTGCAGGTGGATGAATTCCTGACATAAACTCGATTGGAGACCCTGAGACAGTGTCCTTTATAAACAGATCAGATGTTATGCTGCACCATTCATCATAAAATAACTGTAACCTACCCCCAACCGGAGGTTGTTCCACAGAGGATTTATCCTGGACTGAATGAATTACCCGTACCTCCATAGTCGACCTTGAACTTCTTGGTCTCCTTGCCATGCATGGATTGTAGTTGGCGTACCCAGGTGGGTAAGGATGCCATCCAACTGGTACCACTCTGCTTGGGCCTGCCCCAGGATCTGACCCCCGTCGTGTCGTATAAGACCTGCGACGTGGCATCCTGGCCGAAGTTTTCACGAGGCCAATCGTTTTGGCCTCTTCTTCCAGGTCTTTGACCTGTTTCAGCAGGTCCTCGCCAAATAGATAATTTGGCACTTGAATGTTCAATGACTGACACATAGCTGCAAATCGTGGGTTCAACGTTGGCTTGATAGCAATTTTCCGGATGCAGTTGATTTCAAAGTAGGCATTGCACAGCAGGGCCAACATATCCTGCTGTGTCCCGGACATCGGTGCCCCTTGGACCATTTTGCTGAAAGCCGTGATCCCTGCCCCCACCAATTTGAGGACTCGCTGGAACCGAATCTCTCGTCCACTCATCATTGCGCTCATTTGTGCCCAGATAGCAGAGTTCACAGTGGGCACCTTGAGCGACGCACAGTTAACAGGTGTCTGGTAACGCGTGGTCGTCTGTTCCATGATGGAATCCTGTAGCTGGTGAGAGGCCATGTAGTTGATGTTAGAAGCCAGATTTTCCTCCATGGCTTCACCAGTACCCTCCGGAATGGCAACATTTCTTGCCACATCCGGGACACCTGGAGCATGGCTCATGTGCCTTGAGTGTGCCCAAGAGCAGGGACACCAACTTCAGGGTCAGACTCCTCCTGCCCTGGCTCTCCCGAGTCTTGCTCTAGGGAGGTCACTACCGGCCCTAAACAAGATGCTGGCGAGTGTGATTCCCATTGGTACTCATAGGCGGTAAAGTCCTCCTCGCCATATGGGCCTCTGCGTGAGGCTGTTTGGGGAATCCTAGGGGCATTCGACACCGATTGGAATATTTTGTGGCTCATCATTGACTGAACCTTTTTCTCTATTTGATCAAGCCGTCCCCAGACCTTCTTGTTGGAAGGAGGGGAGTCTTCCTCATTAGACTCGTCGGATAAAACGGGCCTGAGAGATTTCCTTTTGGCCTTTCTCCCTGCTAGAGTGGCCTCAGCGCCCTGAAGCACAGGAGTTAATGGAGGCAGTTGAACTGCCGGTAGTTCTGCAGACGGCATCAGAGCTGGCGTTACCGCAACCGGTATCTCCCAACCTGCGAGCACTAACCGTGGGCCCGCGAGTTAAGCTCAGACTACTGACAGACTTTTTTGCACCTCTCTCCATTGTCTAACGACTCCCGCTGGCTCCTGAACCAGTCCCAGGCAGTTTCAGTACCCGCAGAAAAGTTTTAAATCACTTAGTGGCTTTGCAAAGGTTTTCATACGCCTTGAACCTTTCCACATTGTGTCACATTACAACCACAAACGTAAATGTATTTTATGTGATAGACCAACACAAAGTGGTGCATAATTGTGAAGTGGAAGGAAAATGATACATGGTTTCTAAATTTTATTACAAATAAAAAACTGAAAAGTGTGGCGTGCAAAAGTACAAACCCCCCCCCCCCCCCCCCCCGAGTCAATACTTCGTAGAACCACCTTTCGCTGCAATTATAGCTGCAAGTATTTTGGGATATGTCTCTACCAGCTTTGAACATCTAGAGACTGAAATTTCTGCCCTTTCTTCTTTGCAAAATAGCTCAAGCTCAGTCAGATTGGATGGAGAGCATCTGTGAACAGTAATTTTCAAGTCTTGCCAGAGATTATCAATTGGATTTAGGTCTGGACTTTGACTGGGCCATTCTAACACATGAATATGCTTTGATCTAAACCATTCCATTGTAGCACTGGCTGTATGTTTAGGGTCGTTGTCCTGCTGGAAGGTGAACCTCTGCCCCAGTCTCAAGTCTTTTGCACTCTAACAAGTTTTCTTCCAAGATTGCCCTGTATTTGGCTCCATCCATCTTCCCATCAACTCTGACCAGCTTCCCTGTCCCTGCTGAAGAAAAGCATCCCCACAGCATGATGCTGCCACCACCATGTTTCACAGTGGGGATGGTGTGTTCAGGGTGATGTGCGGTGTTAGTTTTCCGCCACACGTAGCGTTTTGCATTTAGGCCAAAAAGCTCAATTTTGGTCTCATCAGACCAGAGCACCTTCCTCCACATGTTTGCTGTGTCCCCCACATGGCTTGTGGCAAACTGCAAACAGGACTTCTTATGGCTTTGTTTGAACAATGGCTTTCTTCTTGCCACTCTTCCATAAAGGCCCGATTTGTGGAGTGCACGACTAATAGTTGTCCTGTGGACAGATTCTCCCACCTGAGCTGTGGATCCCTGCAGCTCATCCACAGTAACCCCCAGAGTTACCATGGGCCTCTTGGCTGCTTCTCTGATCAATGCTCTTCATGCCCGGCCTGTCAGTTTAGGTGGACGGCCATGTCTTGGTAGGTTTGCAGTTGTGCCATACTCTTTACATTTTCGGATGATGGATTGAACAGTGCTCCGTGAGATGTTCAAAGCTTGGGATATATTTTTATAACCTAACCCTGCTTTAAACTTCTCCACAACTTTTTCCCTGACCTGTCTGGTGTGTTCCTTGGGCTTCATGGTGCTGTTTGTTTACTAATGTTCTCTAACAAACCTCGGAGGCCTTCACAAAACAGCTGTATTTGAGATCTCTGAGATTAGATTACACATAAGTGGACTCTATTTACTAATTAGGTAACTTCTGAAGGCAATTGGTTGCACTGGATTTTATTTAGGGGTATCAGAGTAAAAGGGGCTGAATACTTTTGCACGCCACACTTTTCAGTGTTTTATTTGTAAAAATATTTGAAAACCATGTATAATTTTCCTTCCACTTCACAATTATGTGCCACTTTGTGTTGGTCTATCATAAAATCCCAATAAAATACATTTGCGTTTGTGGTTGTAACGTAACAAAATGTGGAAAAGTTCAAGGGGTATGAAAATCTTTGCAAGACACTGTACCTGCCAGTTTACTACTTACCGCTGGTGGAGCTGCGCACTCCAGCCCGTCGGTGCGCCATCAGAAGTAAAATAATGGTAGACTTTGTCAAAAGTTATGTCTTTTAGGTGAGGTGAGGGGTGAGATGTCTTTCAGGATAGGTGAGGGGTGAGATGATCAAAAGATTTATAGTTTATCGGTTTTGGGCACATCCATTTGTTGGCACATATGGAAGGAGTGCAGGAAACTGATGGTTTATTATTCATGAATTTTAAATTCTTTAGTTAATTTTAGCTATTGACCATTTGTTTACCATGGATTGAAGTAAATATATTAACTCTGCTAGTAAAGAAACAATTAGAAATTCCATGCCATTACTTAATGACAGAGAGAATGAGAAACTCACATTTGCCTATCTTTTACAGTATATTTAAAATAATATGCATTACATTCTCTGATAAATATTCTTGGTTAATAAACAGCAGAAGACCCTCACATCTATCATAAGGTCATAAGTGATAGGAGCAGAATTAGGCCATTCGGCTGATCAAATCTACTCTGCCATTCAATCATGGCTGATCTCTCTGTCCCGCCTAACCCCATTCCCCAGCCTTCTCCCCATAACCCCTGACACCCATACTAATCAAGAATCCATCTATCTCTGCCTTAGAAATCCTATCCTTGACGACAACAGAATGATGATTAGTAGCCTTATTCAGTTGCATTCCATTTCAGCCCAGTGTAATATCAAACCAGGCCAGAATCTCAGACAGACGTTATCCCAATGCAGTGTGTTAAGATAATTCTATTTTACTACGATGATAGAAATAATTAAATCTATCACAATTCTGTGCTATTACTTCAATTTGTGATTGTATGCCAAGATTATAATGGAATCAGACAGCAGAAAGAAAGCAGAAGGATGAAAAATATCACAGCCACCAAATTTGTGAGAATTGAAACACCTGTGTTTCTTTGGTATCAGTCTATGCTACATGTTTGCTGTTATGGTTTATTGTGTAGACAACGAAACCACTGAGCTATTTAGTAAATTATTTCAAAGAGTCTCAGCTGGAGTTACTGTTAATGGTATGATGCGGGATATATGTCGTTACATTAGTTTTCCTAATGGGGCAGAGAGTCTCACCATTACGTTGATTCTCTCTCCTTATGGGAAACTAGGACATAGAGGGAATTTTTTTTTTTCCTACACTATTGTAGAGATTTTAATACAGCATGCTCCTGTATGGAATATGACTGATCTGCCCAGTGCAGAATTTGGTTCACACCATTGCTAACAACAATTCAAAGGAGCTTAATCTGATTAAAAATGTGGCACTACACCAAAGAAGGAGACATTGGGATATTTATCCAAAGGCTTGGTGAAAGTGCTAAATATTAAAGAGCATCTTCTGGTAGGAGAGTGAGATGGTGGGAACTAAGGAAATAATTTTGAAGCTTATGGACTAGACAACTACATCACAACAGTCACGGTAAAGTTAAAATTTTAAGAGGTGCAGAAGATGCCGAGATCGAATAAATACTGAAATAGGAATTTAAGACCACAAGACATAGGAGCAGAATTAAACCATTGTCCATTCAGTCTCCTCTGCCATTCAATCATGGCTGATCTATTTTTCCCTCTCAACCCCATTCTCCTGCCTTCTCCCTGTAACCTTTGATGGCCTTCCCAATCGATAAGATTTGGAGGAGCTAGACCATGGAGTACCTGAACAAGTCCATTAGTTTTGATGAGTAATTTCTCATTCTAATTATAACCATCTGTGGGATCTTTAATGCAAAATTACAGTATCCTAGCAACAAATTGATGTGATGCCGAAATGAAGAAATTTGTGGGTTTATAAGTCATATTCTGTCAAATCGCTAGTCCAAATGATGCCCTTATCGCCTACACGGTCATTAAAATATATTCCTGAAACTGCTTTGATGCATTACCAAGCCAAATCAGGCCAATTCCCTTCAGTTTAGCTGGAGTGATGGGTATTAATCTGAACTGTCTTGAGTTAGATTGGAACATCAAACTGAGTTTGGTGGTTGAAGAATACAAATGAGAGGCAAAAGATTTGGAACAGAAGGCATCAATCTGCTGCTGCTCTCCCACAGTAGAAGTGTTACTGTGCATGAATAAATGATTCACAGTGGGGATTCCAACATTGGTTAAGATTTTTTTCCCTTTGAAATGAGGTACACAACTAACAGTGACAGATAACTTGAGAGAATTTAAATTTTAAAAATGACCTTGTACTTGCCCGAGGGCTAAACGAGAGTATGTCTGAGGTCATCCTTCTCGGCCCCTCGGACTTAATCAAAATGAAAGCAGGCAGCCTTGGAAGCCTTACCCCATTACTCAAACATCACGTCAAAAACCTTGGTGTGATATTTGACTCAGCATTGAAATTTGACAAACAATTCAATGCCGTGGTAAAAGCTAGTTTCTTCCAGCTTCGGACAATAGCTAAAATAAAACAATTCCTCCAGTCTGATGACCTCGAAAAGATCATCCACACATTTATCTCCTCCCGCCTCAATTACTGCAACTTTACGCTGGCATCAGCCAATCTTCCCTGTCCCGCCTGCAACTGGTCCAAAATGCTGCAGCGAGACTCCTGACGGGCACCTGAAAAAGGGACCACATCACCCCGATTCTGGCCTCTCTCCACTGGCTCCCAGTGCGGTTCCAAATAAATTTCAAGATCCTTCTTAATGTTTACAAAGCCCTTAACGGGCTTGCCTCCACCTACATTAAAAGTCAGCTTCCCCACCATACCACCTCCAGGTCCCTCAGATGGGCAGACTTGGGGTTGCTGAACATCCCGCGGTCTAGGCATAAGCTCAGGGGTGACCGCGCCTTTGCGGTTGCAGCTCCAAGACTGTGGAACAGCAACCCTCTTCCCATCATAACTGCCCCCTCCATCGACTCTTTTAAGTCGAGACTTAAAACCCATCTTTACTCTCAAGCCTTCCTTGACGTCCACTTAGGGAGGGCTATATGTATGTATTTATGTATGTACTTAATTTATAAACCAATGTTGTGTAACGTTAGTACCTCCACCAACGTAAAGCACTTTGGTCAACGAGAGTTGTTTTTTAAATGTGCTATAGAAATAAAAGTGACGACTTATGCATTTTTCCTGGTAAAGTGGTTCCTATTAACAGCATTTGTAGCAAGGAACTGCAGATGCTGGTATATACCGAAGATAGATATAAAGTGCTGGAGGAACGCTGGTAACACTTTGGTGGCAAAAACAGGAAGGCAGATTATTATCTGAATGGTGTCAAGTTGGGAAAAGAGGAAGTACAGTGAGATCTGGGGATCCCTTGTTCATCAGTCACTGAAAGTAAGCATGCAGGTACAGCAGGCAGTGAAGAAAGCGAATGGCATGTTGGCCTTCATAACAAGAGGAGTTGAATATAGGAGCCAAGAGGTCCTTATGCAGTTGTACAGGGCTCTAGTGAGACCACACCTGGAGTATTGTGTGCAGTTTTGGTCTCCAAATTTGAGGAAGGACATTCTTGTTACTGAGGGAGTGCAGCGTAGGTTCACAAAGTTAATTCCCAGGATGGCGGGACTGTCATATGTTGATAGAATGGAGTGGCTGGGCTTGTATATTCTGGAATTTAGGATGAGAGGGGATCTTATTGAAACATATAAGATTATTAAGGGTTTGGACACGCTAAAGGCAGGAAACAGGTTCCCAATGTTGGGAGTCCAGAACCTTGGACCACAATTTAAGAATAAAGGGTAAGCCATTTAGAACGGAGATGAGGAAAAACATTTTCACACAGAGAGTTGTGAATCTGTGGAATTATTTGCCTCAGAAGGCAGTGGAGGCCAATTCTCTGGAGGCTTTCATGAGAGAGTTCAATAGAGCGCTTAAAGATAGCGAAGTCAAGGGATATGGGGAGAAGGCAGGAAAGGGGTACTGATTGTGGATGATCAGCCATGATCACAGTGAATGGCAGTGCTGGCTCGAAGGGTCGAATGGCCTACTCCTGTACCTATTATTTATTGTCTATATACCGAAGATGGACACAAAGTGCTGGAGCAAGCACCGGAGATGCTGCCTGACTCACTTAGTTACTCCATCACTTTGTGTTTATCTCCTATTAACAGTGGACTTACTGACTTATCGTGCTACAGAAGGAGGCCATTAGGCCCATCTAATCCATGTCGGTCTCAGCCGAGCAAACCCATCAGCCCCATTTCCTATGTCCATTTTTCCCTGCACCTTGCAACGTATTCACCTTCACACACCCATCAATTCTCCTGTGAGAGCAAACCGGAATATCCAGTGGAAACTGTACAGTCACGGTAAGATGGGCAAACTCCATGCAGATAGCACCAGAGACTAGGGTAAAACACGGGTCCCTGGAGCAGTAATCAGCATTAATCGCTGTGCCACCTTGTCACCTTTAAACTTTCACTAAGTAACTGTGCTCATTAGATTGTCATTCAGCTGGAAATCCAGGGTGAGGGTTTGTACTCGGTTAATGGCGACACTTTGACTTACAGCTCCAATTAGCTATGCCCATATAGATTATATATAGGTTAATACTTATTTCCAAATAGTGCACAGGGGAATGCAATTTAAACATTACTATAATTTATTCTGAACTTTGCTGACCCACAAACGTCCCAAGGTAACAATGATTATGTTGCATATACTGTATTTGGAAGACAGGTAGTCTGCTAACGTTTCAGGGTGCTGTACAGAGCTGATGAAAGTAGTTTTTATCATTAGTTCATCGATAAAATGGACATTGGACTTTGTCTCTGGAACTGTTACACCCACCACAATGCTGAGGACTATATTCTGCACCCTGTATCTTTCCCTTTGCTCTACCTATTGTACTTGTACTTGAGTTTGGCTTGATTGTATGTATGTATAGTATTATTTGATTTGATTGAACAGCTTGCAAAACAATGCTTTGTACTGCACCTCAGTACATGTGGAAATAATAAACCTAAATCTAAGTGCATATTTGTTTTATGCCACTTGGTTCAGCGCGGATAGAAATCATGCATCTGCATCAGCATCTCATGGTGTCGTATGTATCAAAAGTCCACATTCAAAGCAAAAATAGGTAAGTTCACACTGTGCTGTCATAAGATAATAGGAATTAATTTGGTGGGACAATGGTTGTCATTTTGTTTAGTTGATCAGCCATACCACTCAGCGGCAAGTTGCTGCCTTACAGCGCCAGACCCAGACCCGGGTTTGATCCTAACTACGGATGCAGTCGGTACGGATTTTGTATGTTCATCCCCATGACCTGCATCAGTTTTTTTCCAGGAGCTATGGTTTCCTCACATATTTCATGGACATACAGATTTGTAGGCTAATTGGCTTGGTAACTTTGTAAATTGTCCCTAGTGTATGTAGGATAGTGTTAGTGTGCGGGATCGCTGGTCGCCGTGGACCGAAAGGACCTGTTTCCACGGTGTATCTCTAAACTAAACTAAACTTTAGAATCATAGAATCATAGAAAATAGGTGCAGGAGTAGGCCATTTGGCCCTTCGAGCCTGCACTGCCATTCAATATGATCATGGCTGATCATATTCAACTCAGTATCCAACTCAGTATCCTGTACCTGCCTTCTCTCCATACCCCCTGATCCCTTCAGCCACAAGGGCCACATCTAACTCCCTCTTAAATATAGCCAATGAACTGGCCTCAACTACCTTCTGTGGCAGAGAATACGACAGACTCGCCACTCTCTGTGTGAAAAAAGATCTTCTCATCTCGGTCCTAAAAGACATCCCCCTTATCCTTAAACTGGTACCCCTTGTTCTGGAGTTCCCCAACATCGGGAACAATCTTCCTGCATCTAGCCTGTCCAACCCCTTAAGAATTTTGTAAGCCTCTATAAGATCCCCCCTCAATCTCCTAAATTCCAGCGAGTACAAGCCGAGTCTATCCAGTTTTTCTTCATATGGAAGTCCTGCCATCCCAGGAATCAGTCTGGTGAACCTTCTCTGTACTCCCTCTATGGCCTGAATGTCTTTCCTCAGATTAGGAGACCAAAACTGTACGCAATACTCCAGGTGTGGCCTCACCAAGACCCTGTACAACTGCAGTAGAACCTCCCTGCTCTTGTACTCAAATCCTTTTGCTATGAATGCCAACATACCATTCGCTTTTTCACAGCCTGCTGCCACTGCATGCCTACTTTCAATGACTGGTGTAGATGACACCCAGGTCTCGTTGCATCTCCCCTTTTCCTAATCGGCCACCATTCAGATAATAATCTACCCTCCTGCTTTTGCCGCCAAAGTGGATAACCTCACATTTATCCACATTATACTGCATCTGCCATGCATTTGCCCACTCACCCAACCTATCCAAGCCACCTTGCAGCCTCCTAGCATCCTCCTCACAGCTAACACTGCCCCCCAGCTTTGTGTCATCCGCAAACTTGGAGATGTTGCATTTAATTCCCTCATCCAGATCATTAATATATATTGTAAATAGCTGGGGTCCCAGCAGTGAGCCATGCGGTACCCCACTAGTCACTGCCTGCCATTCTGAAAATGACCCGTTTATTCCTACTCTTTGCTTCCTGTCTGCCAGCCAGTTCTCTATCCACATCAATACTGAACCCCCAATACCATGTGCTTTAAGTTTATATGCTAATCTCTTATGTGGGACCTTGTCGAAAGCCTTCTGAAAGTCCAGATATAACACATCCACTGGTTCTCTCTTATCCACTCTACTAGTTACATCCTCAAAAAATTCTATAAGATTCGTCAGATATGATTTACCTTTTATAAATCCATGCTGACTTTGTCCAATGATTTCACCGCTTTCCAAATGTGCTGCTATCCCATCTTTAATAACTGACTCTAGCATTTTCCCCACTACCGATGTTAGACTAATTGGTCTGTAATTTCCCGCTTTCTCTCTCCCTCACTTTTTAAAAAGTGGGGTTACATTAGCTACCCCCCAATCCTCAGGAACTACTCCAGAATCTAAAGAGTTTTGAAAAAATATCACTAATGCATCCACTATTTCTGGGGCTACTTCCTTAAGTACTATGGGATGCAGCCTATCTGGCCCTGGGGATTTATCGGCCTTTAATCCATTCAATTTACCTAACACCACTTCCCAGCTAACCTGGATTTCACTCAGTTCCTCCATCTTATTTGACCCCCGGTCCCCTGCTATTTCCGGCAGATTATTTATGTCTTCCTTTGTGAAGACAGAACCAAAGTAGTTATTCAATTGGTCTGCCATGTCCTTGTTCCCCATGATCAATTCACCAGTTTCTGACTGCAAGGGACCTACATTTGTTTTAACTAATCTCTTTCTCTACACATATCTATAGCAACTTTTGCAGTCCGTTTTTATGTTCCGTGCCAGTTTTCTTTCATAATCTATTTTCCCTTTCCTAATTAAGCACTTTGTCCTCCTCTGCTGGACTCTGAATTTCTCCCAGTCCTCTGGTAGGCTGCTTTTTCTGGCTAATTTGTATGCTTCATCTTTAGTTTTGATATCCCTGATTTCCCTTGTTATCCATGGATGCACTGCCTTCCCTGATTTATTATTTTGCCAAACTGGGATGAACAATTGATGTAGTTCATCCATGCAGTCTTTCAATGCATTCCATTGCATATCCACCGTCAACCCTTTAAGAATCACTTGCCAGTCTATCTTGGCCAATTCACGTCTCATACCCTCAAAGTTACCTTTCTTTAAGTTCAGAACCCTTGTTTCTGAATTAACAATGTTACTCTCCATCCCAATGAAGAACTCAACCATATTATGGTTACTCTTGCCCAAGGGTCCACGCACAACAAGACTGCTAACTAACCCTTCCTCATTACTCAGTACCCAGTCTAGAATAGCCTGCTCTCTCGTTGGTTCCTCTACATGCTGGTTTAGAAAACTATCCTGCATACATTTCAAGAAATCCTCTTCCTCAGCACCCATGCCAATTTTATTCACCCAATATATATGTAGATTGAAGTCACCCATTATAACTGTTTTACCCTTGTTGCACGAATTTCTAATTTCATGTTTGATGCCATCCCCAATTCCACTACTACTGTTAGGTGGCCTGTACACAACTCCCACTAGCGTTTTCTGCCCCTTAGTGTTTCGCAGCTCAACCCATATCGATTCCACATCCTCCAAGCTAATGTCCTTCCTTTCTATTGCGTTAATCTCCTCTCTAACCAGCAACGCTACTCCACCTCCTTTTCCTTTCTGTCTATCCCTTCTGAATATTGAATATCCCTGGATGTTCAACTCCCAGCCTTGGTCATCCTGGAGCCATGTCTCTGTGATCCCAACTATATCATATTCATTAATAACTATCTGCACATTCAACTCATCCACCTTATTACGAATGCTCCTTGCATTGAGACACAAAGCCTTCAGGCTTGTTTTTACAACACTCTTACCCGTTATACAATTATGTTGAAAAGTGACCCTTTTTGATTTTAGCCCTGGATTTTTCTGCCTGCCACTTTTACTTTTCACCTTGCTACCTATTGCTTCTACCCTCATCTTACATCCCTCTGTCTATCTGCTCATGCTCCCACCCCCCTGCCACATTAATTTAAATCCTCCCTGACAGCACCAGCAAACACTCCCCCAAGGACATTGGTTCCCTTCAAGCCCAGGTGCAGACCGTCCTGTTTGTACTGGTCCCACCTCCCCCAGAACTGGTTCCAATGCTTGAGAAATTTGAATCCCTCTCCCTTGCACCATTTTTCAAGCCACGTATTCATCTGCAATATCCTCCTATTTCTACTCTGACTAGCACGTGGCACCGGTAGGAGTCCAGAGAATATTACATTTGAGGTCCTACTTTTAAGTTTATCTCCTAGCTCCCTAAATTCGCCTTGTAGGACCTCATATTCGCCTTGTAGGACCTCATTTAGTTTCGCTTGGTACTGAGGATACTACATGGATCATTTTCATCTTCTACCACCAGAGTATTGAGTTTGCTATTGAGGGGTGCTGTCTGGTCTTGCGACTTGGTTCATCTGATTTAAAGAAAGGCTACAGTTTGCAACAGGTGTGCATCACTGATAGGTGCGCTCCTAAGGGATCTACTTCCAAATTCAGCATCTCCCTCTGCAAAGAGCTTATTGTGAGGTTGGTTACACTTTGGTATAGGTGGTATCTTTAACATTTAACTTCAAACTGGAGGTGTCTCGTGCAGACAGGCATCAAGCAAGGCACAATGCCCTGACACATTTTTCAATCATTCTCCTATATCTCACCACCATAAAACGTTTCGCAGGAGTGGAGCTAATCCATAGGATTAATGGAAAACTCCTCTCACTAAATCAATTAAATTCCAATCAATTCAAATCGACATTGGCGATTGAGTTGTTAGGGATAGTGGGATTAAGGGATATGGGGAGAAGGGAGGAACGAGGTAATGATTGTGGATGATCACATTGAATGGCGGTGCTGCCTCAAAGGGCCAAATGGCCTACTCCTGCACCTATTGTCTATATATCTATGACCCATAGATGCTAGTTTATACCGAAGATAGACACAAAGTACAGGAGTAACGCAGCGGGTCAGGCAGCATCTCTGAAGAAAAAGTATGGGTCATATTTCGGTTTGGGACCCTTCTTCACAACGAAAGTAGAGGGGAGGAAACTGGAGGTAAGAAAAGGCCAGAACAGAGCAGGACTGGCAACAGATGACCAAGGAAGGGTAGAGCCTATAATGGCCCATTGTTGGCTGGGAAAGAGGGGATAATGAAGGGATACAAGGATGCGAGCAGTGGAACTAGTAGGACTACTAGGGTGGGAAGGAAGGGAGAGAGAGAATGCAGGGATTACTTCAGTGTTGATACTACTGGGTTGTAAGCTGCTCAAGCGATATATGAGGAGCTGTTCCTCTAATTTGCCTGTGGCCTCACTCAGACATTGAAGGAGGCACAGGACAGAAAGATCAGAATGCAAATGGGAATGGGAGTTAAAATGTTTGGAGACCGGGAGATGACATAGGCCAAGGGGGACTGAGGATCGGTGTTCAGCAAAACGATTGCCCAGTCTGCGCTTGGTCTTGCTGATATAGAGGAGAGAGGAGGTATCTCCTATATAGCAAAATGATATTTTCCAGATCCACTGGTTGGATAAATGAGCCACTGTCCTGATACCTGCCACCAAGGTTATCATTACACTCAGTTGTTTCTGCACAACAGGCCATGCCATTCACATATCCATGACAAGACTCTGAAACAGATACACTAAACCAAGCTCAGTACACAAGAGACTGCAGATGGAAACATTTGGAACAAAAAATTAAACTGCAAGAAGAACTCAAGCGAGTCAAACAACATCTGCAGAGGCAAAGTCATGGTCTGCATTTCGGGTGGAACCTTGCAACTATTCCAGGCTCTGTTATGAGAAGGGAGCATCACGTGGATAGACTTAATGATTCAAGGTTGTACACAGAAATACAATATCCTTGTCGAATCCAGGGAGTCCCTGGCCCCTGACTGCCCAAAGTCGTGCAGGGGCAGCTGAACTTTGTTTCAGTGTTAATGAAGAATGGAGAACACGACTTCACAAAATTATCCACCAGTTTACACTGAGCACATCTGTGATCAAATCTGTGGCACCCAGATTAGCCTCATCGGAGAACCCACAAAATGGGAGCAGAAGGAAGTCATCCTTGATCATGAGAGACTCTTATCTTTTCAGGTGTTGATGGCACAAAGTGGGTTGGGGGAGGGGGTCATAATTTTGGCATTGAAGATCAAAGCATTCCGAATCACTGACCAAAATTCAACGGTTTTAGGGGACGCATGCATTGGAGAATCTGTAATGGAAGGATCAGGTTTTGGTGAGATAAGATATGAGATTGACGTGCATGAGAGGTATGATTAACATGGTACTGCCTTGGGATGAGAAGGTTACAGTCTGTGATTGCACTGCCAAGTATGAGAGGATTTAGCCTGCTGTGGAATGAGAATCCAATGGCATGGATGAAAGGTTTAGGGTTTGGCACACGTGCATTGAGTAGAGAAAATGTGTGTAAACAGCGATAAGTGCTGCACAGTATAAGTGAAGTAACAATGGTGAATGTACAATGTGGTGATAATAGCTTGCAATCCGGGGGCTTTGAATACAGTGAGGGGACTTTGGTGATGGCTTTTTAATGAGCACCATAATTTAATGTAACAAGAATGCTGAGAAAATAGTTTGTCATTTGATGTCTCCTAATCAATGCAGAGGATATTAGGTGTTATCTTCCCATTATTATTTCCATCTCATTATGTCCTCTCCTCCAAATTGTACCTTATCAATGAGGACTGAGTGCTGACATAATTTCCAGAGTGTTTTCTGTAGCCAGCCTTGTATATTTGTGTGAGCCAAGGAATGAAATGATTCTAATAATAATCAGATTATTGCACAAATACAACAGAAAACAGCGACATGTTATCAATATGTTTCAGTGAGAAACAAGTAAACCCAAACAGGGAGATCAACAGTAGCCGGAACCTCCACATTTAAAGTTGGCAAAAATATGAATTCTTATAAGATGTTACATTTTCAGAATTTCCTACCTCAGGAACAGCTGGGGTTGGAGATTGCAACCTTCACGTGGTCCGCCCTGTTTCGACGAATGCAATCAACCTGGTGGGCACAATCAAATAGAACAAGTTATCCTACAACTTAAAGGGCCTGTCCCACCAGCATGCAACTCTATGCGATTAGTGCGACCTAACGTGGTCGCTTGAGCCGTCCGGCGTCGCGGGGCCGGTCCCACTTCGATCGCCAGAGCCATGCGGAATTGTGCGGAGTTCGTCCCGACACCGCGCAGGGGTCCGAAAAACTGACCATGTCCAAAAATTCCACGCGGCAATGGCTTGTCGGCTTGCAATCGCCTCGACATTTACACAACGCCCCGACATCGTGCCTCCGTGAACCTATTTGTAAGTGCCTCCGTGACCCTCTATGTGTGTGGCTCCATGGCCCTGTGTGTGTGTGTGCCTCGGTGCCCCTCTCTGTGTGCCCCTCTCTGTCCTGGCGAACTTACCTTAGACTTCGCTCCAAGTTCGCCTCACTTTGCGCCGCGTTGCGCCACTCACCCGACCTCCGCACGGCCCCCGCTTCTAGTTTGATCGCGTTCATCGCATAGAGGTGCATGCTGGTGGGACAGGCCCTTTAGGCTGTGCATGCCATACGCAAGAAGAAGGAACAGCTAAGCAGTGTTAATGGGTGGTGAATCTGTGGAATTCTTTGCCACAGAAGGCTGTGGAGGCAGTCAGTGGATATATTTAAGGCAAATAGATTCCTGATTAATACAGATTTCAGAGGTTATGGGGAGAAGGCAGAAGAATGGGTTAGGAGGGAGATATAGATCAGCCATGATTGAATGGCAGAGTGGACTTGATCAGCCGAATGGCCTAATTCTACTCCTAGCACTTGTGACCTTATGATCTTAATGGAGAACAAATTGGCAGGCTAATTAAGCAGCAGGGAAACTTTAATGCCTCTGATCAGCTATTGAATGTTTATCTGCAGTAGATTTCCAGGAATGCATTTTTGCAAAAATGTGAGGTTGAGTAATGCAATGTTATTGTAGGACCAACCAGAGTTTAATGTGAAATATTAGCACTCACTCATGTATGAATGAATTGTAGATTTACAGCAGTAGATGCAAGTCTTCTTAGAGCATATTCCTACACATGTAATATTATTGTGGTTCCATTTATATTTTTCACATATTATGATCTTCCACTGTTACAGGATTAATGCCGACTCAAAAGTTAATGGGGTGTAACTTCTATTAATTGGTTAATTGGTTGCTCTCAACACTGTGTAAATCACTTGACATGCAATTCAAAATCTAATTTTCCACATGATATGTATTGCATAAGAATCTGAATTTTTTGCACTGACAATGGGAGTTTGCAATAATGAATCTGACCTTGTCCCTTGTTTTTCAGGTTACGTTTGACTCAGAAATTTTCTTCAATGTCCTCTTGCCCCCAATAATATTTTACGCTGGGTACAGTCTGAAAAAGGTGAGAATTTAATTCCCGTCTTTCTAATAGGCCTGTCCCACTTAGGCGACTTTTTCAGCGATTGCCGGCACCCGTCATACGTCGTTGCAGGTTGCTGAAAATTTTCAACATGTTTAAAATCCAGTGCCGACCAGAAAAACGTTACGACTTTTTGGGCGACTGAAGAGACTACTCACGACCATACAGGGGACACCCTGGCGACATGTCGCGGGGTGAAGCCTGTATGGTCGTGAGTAGTCGGCCAAAGAGTCGTACCTTGTTCTGGTTGCCGCTGGATTTTCAACATGTTGAAAATTTTCGGCGACCTGCAACGACCTATGACAGGTGCCGGGAGTCACCGAAAAAGTCGCGTAAGTGGGACAGGTTCATTAAGGCCACGCTTTCATGGAATTAAAAGATTTCCATAAGTAACTTGTGCAAGTTTACAAATTGATTTGGTGTTTATTTAAGTCAATGGATACGTAGGCCATGTTTAACACCTCTGGAGAAAAGGAATAGGTGATGTTTCGGGTCGAGACCCTTCTTCAGATGTGGAATTCTCTGCCTCAGAGGGCGGTGGAGGCAGGTTCTCTGGATAGAATTAGTTATGGCTCTTAAAAATAGCGGTGTCAGGGGATATGGGGAGAAGGCAGGAATGGGGTACTGATTGGGGATGATCAGCCATGATCATATTGAATGGCAGTGCTGGCTCGAAGGGCCAAATGGCCTACTCCTGCACCTATTGCCTATTGCCTATTGACTCAAAACATCACATTCCTTTTCTCCAGAAATGCTGTCTGACCCACTGTTACTCAAGTTTTTTATGTCTAGTGAAGGCCATCAAATTCGAGTGCAGTCATACCACTTCAAGCAGGGTGCAAAGCCACCAAATTAGAGTGCAGTTTCCTACCACTTCAAGCAGGGTGCAAGGCCACCAAATTTGAGTGCAGTTTCCTAACACTTCAAGCTGGGTGCAAGGCCCCTAAAGACAGAGAGCCGTGACCTCTCCCTCCCCCTTCTTGCAGATACTGAGCCACGCCCACACTTCTAGGTTTTATAGTCCCTCCCACCAGAAGGGGCGTGGCCTTCACGGTGTGATTAACAGGAGAGAGAATCTCAACATTTATTAAACACTAACAACTCTTTTATTTTTCATCGATGGGATAAATCCGCGGCACCCGATGAGCGGAGGGGGACTCTAAGTGAGATGGCCAAAAATCACAGCCGTACATGGTAGCGTTTTTCCTAAAATCAATATACAGCGCAAACAGGAAGTGGTCAAAATTAGACTTTTAATTATATAGACGGCAAGGCAACTTTTGCATTCTCAAACCAACTTTTCAACTAGGCAAGGTAACTTTTGCATTCTCAAACCAACTTTTCAATTAGACAAAGTAACTTAAGCATTCTCAAACCAACTTTCAATTAGGCAAGGCAACTTTTGTATTATCAAACCAAAAAACACTTTTGCATTTTTAAACGACATTTTCAAACCACATGAAGGGCACTGACAGGTCAGTAGACCACTCACAGTTTAGTAGACATATGTTCGGTCACAGCTCAGACGGAGAATTGCAACCTCTCGCTCCCCATCTTGCAGAGAACTGAGGCACCTCCACACTTCTGGGATTTATAGTCCCTCCAGAAGGGGCGTGACCTTCAGGAGAGAGAATCTCTCTGTATCCGGCATTCCCGACTGTCCGCTGGAACCAAATAAGAGATTCGCTCCAACCACCTCACAGTAACTCTGTGAATTAATGTTGGTTTTAAATACCAAGTTCTTTTAAATAACTAAAAATGTAGTTTTGTTACTGAAAGCTAAAAATACTAAAGGCTGTTTGTTACATTGTTTAATGGGGTATCATCGCACATAGATCAAAGCAATCACTTGTCATTCAATGGCAACCAGCAGTGTATATCAGCTGTGTTCTTAAAGAGCGAGTGATGTCTGATTACTGTGGGGCCGCTCCAACCGCCATAACCAAAATCCGTTGTAAAGAGGTTCATAATAACAAGGGTAGACTGTACAGTTAGAGCACACAGTGGCACAGCTAATAGAACTGCCGTTTCATAGCGCCAAAGACCTGGGTTTAATCCTGACCTTGGGTGCTGTCTTTGTGAAGTTTGCACATTCTTCCTTAGACTCTGTGGGCTTCCACTGGGTGCTCCGGTTTCACCCCAGGTCTAAAGATGCACCAGTAAGTAAGTTAATTGGCTACTGAAAATTCACCTCTAGTCGTACTATCTGGGGAGAATTGATGTGAATGTAGGAAAATAAAAAAATGCGATTGCGTGTAGGTTGTATGGAACGAGCTGCTGGAGGAGATAGTTGAGGCAGGGACTATCACAATGTTTAAGAGATAATTAAACAGGTACATGACTATGACGGCTTTTAGAGGGATGTGGGCCAAATGCAGGCAAGTGGGACTAGTGTAGATGGGACATGTTGGTCAGTGTTGGCAAGTTGGCCAATGGGCCTGTTTCCACACTTTATGACTCTATGATTAACATCGGAAAATTGTAAATGGGTGGGTGATGGTTAGTGGAACCTGGTGGATGGAAGGGCATGTTTTTATAATGTAATTTTGTTTGGCTGTAATTCTACAACATTTTGAAAGAATCCGAAACTGTTACATGCTGTCTTTTGATTTTTTTTCCACCAGAGACAATTCTTCCGCAATTTGGGCACAATTCTCACGTACGCTTTTATGGGCACTGCCATCTCCTGCATCGCGATTGGGTGAGTACACTTTGAAGTCATAAGCCTAGGCTTCTCTGTAATTCCAACATTACTAACGTTCATAGTTAATGACTGACAGATCATTACTGGTAACTTTGTGGGTGATGGTCTTGGAACAGGGACCTTTTTTCATTAGTTATTTTGTTATTGGGAACTGAACCATCCTACCAACATCTAGAGAGCAGTGCTGAACTATTATCTACCTCATTGGAGATCCTCGGACTATCTTTGATCAGACTTTAGAGGACTTTATCTTGCAGTAAGCGTTATTCACTTTACTCCCTTTATCATTTATCTGTACACTGTGGCTGGCTCGATTGTAGTCATGCATAGTCTTTCTGCTGACTGGTTAGCACGCAACAAAAGCTTTTCCCTATATATTTTTTTAAACTAAATATAAAAAAGCAACATCCTTAACCTCCAATTATCTGACATTTTATCTGTTTTTTTAGTTTGCATGAAATTGGCCTTCTTTACTAACTCCCTTTTCCTCCTTGCTCTGAGATACGATACAATTGAACTTTACGATATACGATACGATAGAACAATATTGATATGAGAGATGCACCTGCCTCTGTTTATAGTTCGTCAAAGCATATGGAAATAGGGATTTATAGCTGCTAAATTTGTATAAGCAGTTGAATAAGGGGCGGAAATTAGTAGGCTTTGGCTTCTTCCTGTTCCTTTCTGGACACATACGATTCATTTATTTATAAATATTGTTTATAACACTTTATAAATATTCCTGTTTTTTTTGTTTTTTGTATGCTGTTTCATACTTGCTTTTTATTTTTTAGTCTGTTCGAAATAAAGGATTTATTATTATTATTATTAAAGCTTAACACAGAAGGAATCATTGAAAATTCGATGACCGTTGTTACCAGTCCCAGTCACAAACATGGAGGCTCTAATGAGATTTTCCCCAGCAAGTGATTGAGAGTCCAATAAATTGTTTATTGTACAGTAAGCACTCATTATTACACCTCTTTATAACAAATTTCGGTTGCAGTAGATTGTCTCTTTAAGAACACTGGCTACAGGTTACACTATTGTGTAAGGCTATTGAAATTGGCAAGACATCAAAATTGACAAGGCATTGAAATTGACAAGGCATTGAAATTGACAAGACATCAAAATTGACAAGGCATTGAAATTGACAAGACATCAAAATGGACAAGGCATTGAAATTGACAAGACATCAAAATTGACAAGGCATTGAAATTGACAAGGCATTGAAATTGACAAGGCATTGAAATTGACAAGACATCAAAATTGACAAGGCATTGAAATTGACAAGACATCAAAATTGACAAGGCATTGAAATTGCCAGGCAATCAGTCCAATTGGCACTTAATGGGCCCGTCCAACTTGAGGACCTGTTCCACTTTCCCACGTTATTCATGAATTCTCTAGAGTTATTCACGAATTCTCCCGAGTTTTCAAACTCGCAGAATGTTCGTAACGAGTCCGTACGGGGTGGTAAGAGTCTGTGGATATATCGTAGCTGCTCGTTATGCCAGCTGCAGGCACTCGGGGCTATTTATCTACTTGTGGACATTTTTCATCAGGCCGAAAAAACGTCCCGACTTACCTGATGCCCCGTGTACCTACAGCTGGCATAACGAGCCGCTACGAAATATTCATGGGCTCCTACGGCCTCATACAGTTTCATAACGAACATTCTGCGAGTTTGAAAATTTGGGTGAATTCGTGAATAACTCGGGAGAGTGGGACAGGCCTTTAAGCGACTTTTTAGGTGAGTGCAGGAGATTATGCACTCGCTACATGTTCGCTGATGGTCTCTGCTGAGTCTCCTTCATGGTCGCGAGGAGTTTCCGCATTCTGGGAACTAGTCACAGCCTCAGTATAATGAGGGTTCACTGCATTAGATCCCCAGGGTAAGATATAAATTACAAATCAATTCCATGTACCACGCCTGTAATGTCACCTCATCCTGCCTCTGCCTCTGCTCATCCATCACTGCTGCATCCCCACCTGCTTACTTCCACATTCAAATTTTCAAAGCTCCCCAGCTGATTTCGCAAATTCCCATGAGTTTGACCTCATCCCTGCAGTCTGTGCTCCAGCAATCTGTGAAACTTGTGCACAAAGAAACTGTAGATGCTGGTTTCCACCGAAGATAGACACAAATTGCTGGAGTACCTCAACAGGGTCAGGCAGAATCTCTGGAGAAAAGGAATAGATGACGTTTTGGGTTGAGACATCTGAAGAAGGTCTGAAGAAGGGTCTCCACCGGAAATGTTACCTAATCCTTTTGTCCAGAGATGCTGCCTGACCTGCTGAGTTACTCCAGCATTTTGTGTCTCTAAGCTGTGAAACTTGTTGAGCTATCATCCCCTGGTCTTTCAATAAAATGATATCTGGTCAGGCCACATTTAGTTGTAAGATTCTTGCTTACAAACCCTTTCCAGACTTCATCCACCGTGCCTCAGATACCTCCTCTGGACTTGCAGACGTTTGCGATCTGCATCCTATTGTGGTTTTGTCCTCCAGAACACCACCTGTATTAATTGTTCGCCATTAGCTACCCTGCCTTCACACTGACAAAGTCCCAAATGCTTCTCCTTAAATCTCGCCTCTTTAACAAAGCTTCGGGCATCTGCTCCACCATGTGGCTAGGTGCCAAATATTTTGGTTAGCATTCCTGTAATTCTTTTATTGATATATGTTAATATTCTTATAATTCTTTATTTAATGTGTTTCATAAGGTTATAAGTGATAGGAGCAGAAGTAGACCATTCGGCCCATCAAGTCTACTCCGCAATTCAATCATGGCTGATCTATCTCTCCCTCCTAACCCCATTCTCCTGCCTTTTTCCCTTAACCCTCGACACCTGTACTATAAAATATTTTCATATTATTACAAAAAACACCATAAATGCAAACAGTTGTGATTTTACATGCAAACCATATTCTTTGATGTCATGGCTCCACAATATCCTGTAATCAACTTTCAGTTCTGTTTGTATCTTGTTCATTTATTCCACTGAATTGTGTAGATGAGGGGCTTCGTCACCATTCATGAGCGTGCCTTGATAAGTTAAGTCACCCGTTGGCATCCGAACCTAGCAGTATTGGCTACAGCCTGTGAGGAAAATCAATTACCTGCTTGTTTGTCTGTCTCTCTGCATGGCCTGTCTCTGGATACAGGCCTGCCTATGCACCCTGTCCTCATTTTCATGCCTGTTTGCCCTCTGTCATCTGGTTATCACTGAGCCCAGCTGCAAGGTGCTTTACTGTTGAATTGGGAGATCTGGTTGTGGTAGTGAATAATAAACAAAGACTCAACACGTGATGGGACCTGTCCTTTGGTCTATTTGTGATTAATGAAAGGCAGCTTTAACCAATTGTTTGGGAGATGAACCTTGGCCAATAGGGGGAACATGGAATTTTGATACTATTAAACAAGCAGAACAATTGATATGGGAAGAGAGGCACGTAAGAAATGAAAATCAGGAAAGCATTAAAGCAACGAGGTGCAGAAGGCATTACTAAAGATGACACCGTTGGGTTTTTTTTAAAGAGATTAAAGCAATGGTTGGACAAAAAGTGACAGGGAACAAAGTTTGGGGAATAAAAGTGATAGGGAAGAAGTTTGTTCACATAGGTCTGATTATTTCAGTCATTTTGCAAAATACTAATTTAAAAACATCTACAGTAATTTAGAAACAAGTATTGCAATTTGCAATCATTTTTATTAGTTGCTTGCCTATCTTGATCGTGACCACAAGATCTTGATGGAAAACTATAACAGAGCTCTGTTGCAAGTTTTATCTGAAAGGGTGATGCAACAAGTATGTGAGGAAAGGAATGATGGTTCGGCATTTGTACTTCACTCTGAAAGTACCCTGCAGATCAAAACAGCAGCTTATTTAATTCGCCAGAATGAAATTATTGTTGCATTTAGTTAGCCTATTAATTTATTAGTTAGAAGACACAAGAGCCAGCAGTGCTGGTATCCTGAGCACAAAACATCCAGCTGGAGGAGCTCAGTCTGGCAGCAAATGTGGAGGGAACTGGACAGTCATCTGTTAATTTCCTTCCACAGTTGCTGCCTGACCCACTGAGTTTCGCCGGCAGTTTCTCTTTACTCAATGTATTGTTAGCACTGTTTCACCATATTCTCCGAAGTCATGACTCCACAATTTCCTGAAATCAACATTCAATTCAATTTGTATCTTGCCTCAATTATTCCACTGGATTGTGTAAACGAGGGGCTTCCACACCATTCATGATTGTGCCTTGATAAGTTCAGTCAACCGAGGTTGCTTCCTCACCCGTTGGCATCTGAACCAAGCAGTATTGGCTACAGCCTGTGAGGAAAATCAATTACCTGCTTGTTTGTCTGCTTCTCTGCCTGGCCAGTCTCTAGATACAGGCCTGTCTCCGGATACAGGCCTGCCTATGCACTCTGTCCTCATTTTCATGCCTGT
Source organism: Raja brachyura (assembly GCA_963514005.1). The sequence continues at coordinate 18,756,009 of OY740794.1, read as the reverse complement.
TTGCCCTCTGTCATCTGGTTATCACTGAGCCCAGCTGCAAGGTGCTTTGCTGTTGAATTGGGAGATCTGGTTGTGGTAGTGAATAATAAACAAAGACTCAACACGTGATGGGACCTGTCCTTTTGTCTATTTGTGATTAATGAAAGGCAGAATTTAGCTGTACACACATGCGTTGCCCTGCTTGCCTTTTTATATTTTTTATATTTTTCAAGAGTTAATCATTGGAAATATTCTGAATGTTCAGTTTTCAAAAGGAAAAGTCTCTGGTGATTAAAAATTATATTAAAAAAATTTGAAAATAATCTTGTTTTCTAATTTATGTTGCAGTCTTACACTGTGATGCACCTGCCTCCGTTTGTTTTGAGACAGCTCAGACTGGAGGTCACCATCAAAGAGATCACTGTGATGATCAACGTCATTTGTATTAGTCCCTGTCACACTCTGTTCACACCTACGTTATTCCACTTTCTGCATTCAGTCCTTACACACTGGGGTGATTTACAGCAGCTAGTTAACCTCCTAACCAGTACATCTTTGGGATGTGGGAGGAACCCAGAGCAAACCCACACAGTCACAGTGAGAACACACAGATAGCACCTAATGTCAGGATCAAACCAGGTCTCTGGTACTATGAGGCACTGAGACACTGTGCCACCCTTTTGAAGACATATATTAGATCTTCATTCTTTCATGAAAAAGTTTCAAACATGCTTGGAAATCTTTCTTTGCTCGCCCTCTAATGTTTATAAAATCTTTTAATGATCTGGGAACCAGATCTATGCATATACTTGAAGTATATTTAGATAAGGGTACAATATCAGATTGGAGCTGTTGACCATATAAAGGGGAATAGGATAGAGGGAAATACGTGGGGGATTAGGGTTGATGAGATTCCATTGAGAGCTTATATAGACTCGATGAACCAAATGGCCCATGTCGTAAGAATATATGTAAATAACTTTGCTACCTGTGAAAATGCTACAGAAATCCTTTAGACGTCTTTCAATAGCTTCTTTGCTTTGCTAACCGATAATGCTATTTTAACTATTTACTTCTCTGTCACCCTAAGTCTATCGTCTCCTTGAAGCTGGAAAAAAACTTTCCCCTAATCCCCGACCCCCTCCCCCGCATAGAACAAACCAGAGAACATTAACACAGACTTTTAAAACACACTAAAAATAATAAAAAAGATGAAAAGATAGACAGACCGTTGACGAGGCTGCCACCTGGTGGATGCCTCCAAAGAAATTAATCCTCTCTAAAGGTAACGTCCTTTTATTCTGATGGCCCTGTCTCATGGTGTGAGTCTACCCACGAGTGACCCCAAGTGAAAGAAAAAAAACAGACTTGTAGTTATGTACGAGATTCCAAGTTTATGTTCAAGTGTTTAACCGAGTTCCCACGGGTATGTCATTTCTGCGATGTTCCAAGTTCCTCTCCCGAGTTACCAAGTTCCTCTCCCGTTACTCTTGAGCCAGCCGTGAATGAAGGTAAGTGTGTGAGGGTGTGAGAAGTCCATGCCGGGTGCCGGCCGGCCGGCCGTAGCCGCTGTTCTTTCACATCAGTTGCACATCAGATTGTTGGGAGACGGAACTCAGAGTTGCCTCCTGAGCTGCTTAGGTGCCCAGGCGTAAGTTGAGGTGGAGAGAGGTTGGGGGGGGGGGGGGGGGGCGCGGGCATCATTAATCGGTATGGAATCTGCGGGATGATCTTAGTGCGGGAGACAAGTGTAGGAGAGGTGTACTGACTGTGTGGGCAGACACTTTGGTAGTGATTGCCCACCAGTCTCAAAAGCCGCTGTGTCTCCCTGTCCCTGGGATAGCAGGGGGCGATCAAACAGCACAATACCCCCCTCCCCCTCCACGCCAACATGAAGGGTAACGACCCCAAGGTTTTAGGGTCAGAAACAGCGTGCAGGCGACAATCACCCGCCATAACGCGAGAGAGATTATGCACTATTGTAGGTCTCCTTTGCACATCGGTGTTTCTGTCTTTCTCCATCTCATTGTTGGCCCTGTCTGTCGCCACCCCCATTCCACCCCTCTGCTTCCCGGCCATGTGTGTGACCCCTTCCCTCCCCTCTCCAGCTCCCCGCCCATTGCACCGGGCGCTGGGGCTTCTCACCGTCTTCACGTCGGCGACGATCCCAAGGCTTTAGACGGAAGGCAGACGCAACAAGCTGGAGTAACAATGTGGGCCAGGTTACATCTCTGGAGAACGTGGATAGGTGACGTTTCGGATCAGGGCTCGTCTTCTGAAGAAGGATCTCGACCCGAAAAGTCACCTATTCCTTCTCTCCAGAGTTGCTGCCCGACCCGCCAAGTTACTCCAGCATTTTGCGTTGGGCATCAAACAAACCCTTGTCCTGTACTGACTAATCTATTTATTTTAATTGCCAAGCAACATATTTTCTACTGCTTCCCCTAAATCCCAGTCCTCGTGAAAGGGTTGAAGCATTAACTTAACACAAAAGGTCACAAAATGTTGGAATAACTCTACGGGTCAGGCAGCGTCTCTGGAGAAAATGGATAGTTGACGTTTCGGGTCGGGGCTCTTCTTCAGGGCCTTTAGTTTAGTTTACATACAGTGTGGAAACAGGCCCTTCGGCCCACGAAGCCCATGCTGACCACAACCACCCGGACACTAGTTCCATCCTACTCACTGCGGGTCAATTTACAGACGACAATTAACATATAAACCTGCACGTCTTTGGAATGTGGGAGGAAACTGGAGTACCCGGAAAACATCTACGTGGACACTGGGAGAACGTGCAAACTCCGTACGGACAGCACCAGTCGTCAGGATTGAACTCGGGTCTCTGGCGCTGTGAGGCAGCAACTCTACTGCTGCGCCGCCAATGTGACATTCCAAGTTTTAGAATGAAGTTAGCCGCTTACAAATCCCATTCTCTGCCCAGCGTGGAGAATCATGAATTGCCAAGACACAAGGCACTGTAGATGTTGGTTCCTTTTAGAAAATCATGAATTCAAAGTTTTCTATTCAAGAATAATGTAGTGTGGTTCGTTGGATTTGTCCATACTCAACTTAAAATTGTCCATTGTCCATAATCTATAACTTAAAGATGTTTTGAAGCATTTGGCGAAACACTACCCCGTCTCTCCCCCCCCCCGCTCCCCCCCCCCCCCACCTTTCCCTCCCAACTCCAGTCCAGTCCCGACCCCCTGGGAAATTGAAGGGAGCGACAATCAACTGCCACGGATACAAATAATGTCATACACAAGAAAGGGCAGATGCTGGTTGACAAAATGTTAACACATGGGGCTGGAGAAATTTGGAAATGTCACCACATCACCCATTCCTTCTCTCCAGAGATTCTGCCTGCCCGCTGAGTTAAAGAGTTCCCACGGTAGACTCACGAATCACTAAGGTAAATGCACGGGCCACTACGTTATTACAATGAGTTTAAATGTTTCCATTTTTAACTTGAACAGTAAATTTGACTCGTGGAAAACATCAAACATGTTTGAATATTTTCATGAGTTAACAAGTTTCACGGGGTACCTGCCGTTAGCGCCACGAGTCGCTAAGTTGCTCGCGCGAGTTCCGACGTTCCCGCTATGTTGATTGTACGGGATTACCGCGAGTGAAAACTCGGGGTCACTCGTGGGTCAACTCGCACCGTGAGACGGGGTTTGAGGCTATGACCTCTGTTCCTAGACTCGCCTTTATTGTATTTTTATTAAAGCACAAAGTGCTGGAGTAACTCAGCGGGTCAGGCAGCGTCTGTGGAAGCAATGGATAGGTAACATTTTGAGTCGGGCCACCTTCTTAAGACTCCTGAACCACTGCTTGACCCAATGAGTCACTCCTACACTTTGCATGTTGCTCGAGATTCCAGCATCTGTGGTTCCCTGTGTGTCCCAATTTTTTAATGCCTCTTTGCATTATGTTGTCGTTTTCCTCATTGTCAACTTATCTGTCCTTTTTGGGTTTAACTCCATTTTTTGATAATCAGTGCAATTCATGAATAACTCCTCCTTCCTCTAGTCTCAGTAATCTCAATCCCACATTTTGCTTTCTCTTCTCCAGCCAAATTTCCATCCAGTCAGCAGTTATTCCCTAATCTTGGCCATGAGTGTATTTGCCTAGACCTTTGGCGAGGATAAAATACCGACCACGTTGTTGTTTACTCCTTTTCCAATTTCCTCTTCAAAGAATCTCAATGATTTACTTAGCAATGACTTGGCCTTTCAAAATGCACACTGCTTTTTATTTACAATCTTTAGTAATTCTGCAGCCTCTGTGTACCAATGCAAGTATCATTCCAATCACAACTGCATTGCCTGAGGGTATGTTGGTGGGGACTCGCACAACAGTTAAAACGTACCTAGATGAGCACTTGACTCAATAGCGTAGAAGGTCACAGACCAATTGCTGGTAAATGGGATTAGTATAGATGGGCATTTCATTGTCTTGGTGGCGGTAAGGGCCTCTTTCTGTGCTCTGTGACTCTACGATTAAGATTAAACTGACTGGTCAGTAATTTACAGGTTTTGTTCCAATTCCCCTTTTATATGCACGAATGACAATAAATGAAAGATTGAAAGGAGGAGGAAGAAACAAAGACTTACTTATGTCTGGAATGTACAACTGCAGGCTGGCAAGAGACGGAGCTTGCAAGACCACGCAGTGTGCCTTCCAGGGTGGCTGGAAATTAACCAGTTGATAGTCACAAAATGCTGGCGTAACTCAGTCTATCGGATGAAGGGTCTCGACTCGAAACGTCACCTATTCCTTTTCTCCAGAGATGCTGCCGAGCCCACTGAGTTACTCCAGCATTTTGTGTCTGTCTCCAGAAATGCTGCCTGACCCACTGTGTTACTCCAGCATTTTGTGAATATCTGCGGTAAATCGGCATCTGCAGTTCTTTCTTACACATTTAACCAGTTGAGGTTGTTTTATCCTCATTTATGCAGTCTTGTATTCTTCCCCAGTTCCTTTTTCACTTCTGTTCCTTTTCCCTTTCTACCGCCTACCCCATTTGCCCAACACCCACATAATGCTCCCATTAGTTCTCTTCCACAACTGCTGCTCATCTCTTCTCTTCTCTTCTCTCCTCTCCTCTCCTCTCCTCTCCTCTCCCTCTGTTGCTTGCATCTGCCACCAACCCTCATTCCATTTCACTCTTTATCTTGATTTCCTATCAGATTCCAGAATTTGCAGTTTATGCTTCGCCACTGATCACCTGTAAGCCTCAGTTTCTTTCCCCACCCTTTCCTCCCCCACCTGACTCTTATCTGATAATCAAATCCACCTCACTTGTTGAGCGAGGTGAAGGGTGGAGAAAGGGATTGATGGAAGGGTGGGAGGAGGGGTGGGGATGGAGGGAGGGAGAGGGAGACTCACACAGCTGTTCAGGCACTTTGGTCCATATTATCCACACCGACCAAGTTTGGATATTGTACTAGTCCCAGACCTCTCTCCCCCCCTCGCCCCCCCCCCCCCCCCTCTTTATGGTCAAGAAGGTATCTTGCCCCACCTCTCTCCCCCGCCTCTTTATACTGGCTCATTCTGGTCAAATCTTTCAGTCCAGATGAAGGGACTCGACCCAAACCGTCGATTATCTATTCCCCACGACAGATGCTGCCTGACCCATTGAATTCCTTCAACACCTCACCTGTTTTAGCGATTTAAATAATTGAGGTCCTTCCTCGTTATTTCCACTCTTCCAGTTAGCTGGACCACACTTTGCAAAACTGTGCTGCTGCTGATTCTGCAAAGCGCTTTGTGGATTTTGGGTTGCTTAATGTAAATGCCGTTTGTTCTGATACAGGGTAGACAAAAATGCTGGAGAAACTCAGCGGGTGAGGCAGCATCTATGGAGCGAAGGAAATAGGCGACGTTTCGGGTCGAGACACATCTGCAGTTCCTTCTTAAACATTTGTTTTGATACAAGCACGGGAAAGGTTTAGAAGGGTGTGGGTCAAAAACAGGCAGATGGGACCAGCTTAGATGGACACTTGGTCAGCATAGACTCTTTGGGCCGAAGGGCCTGTGTCCATGCTATGTGAGTCTATATATGTATGCCTGAGCAAATGGGTTGGAGGAGATTCACCTGCTTCCCGATTTCCCTGTTATTCCACCATCTGTGAGGCACAAGAGCATGATGGAATACTCTTCCACTTTCTTTCAATAGCTCTCAGGAAACGAGGCTAAAAAGCTTGACACCACCCATGAGATTGTCTCCTTATAGCTGCTTACCTCCATTGTAGACAGCATCCTGGTGAATTTCTTCTGCACCCTCTCTATTGTGACCACGTCCAACTGTAGCATAGTCTGTCTGTCACTGGCACATCAGGGCTGCAGTCAGGATGCTCTATAACATCTCACCAAGGTTTCCGCAACAGCATGTGTGGGAAAGAACTGCAGATGTTGGTTTAAATCGAAGATAGACTCAAAATGCTGGAGTAACTCAGTGGGATAGGCAGCATCGCTGGAGAGAAGGAATGGATGACATTCTGAGTCGAGAGTCTTCTTCAGGCTGATGTCTCTCAATCTCCTTCATCTGGAAGGGCAAGAACTTTTTCCTTTCCAAGTTCCCCACCAAAGCAAGCTCATAAATTCATAGAATTGGATAACATAAAAAACAGACCTTTTAAGCCAAATAGTTCACACAAGCATGATGCCTACTTTGCTAACGGCATTTGCCTACATTAGGACTATGCCTTTGCAGCTTTCCTATCCAATTATATCCAAACACATTTTAAACATTGTACTTGTATCAACCTCTAATACCTCATGTAGCAATTCTGTAGCCATTACCCTCTAGGTGAAGAACATATCCCTCAGATCTCCTTTAAATATATCCCTACCTTAAACTTGGACTCTCTAGTCATATGCTTGAAAAAAGAACTGACTATCTATCCTATGTATGCCCCTCATCATTTTATAAACCTCTGTAAGGTCTTCTTCTTTTGTGTGGCGTGCACAGCCTAAAGTTGTAGGACAACTTGTTCTATTTGATCTTCTGTTTGTGCACGTCGAGTTGATTGCATTAGTCGAAAAAGGGCGGACCGTGTGAACGTTGCAATCTTCCACCCCCTCTGTAAGGTCAAGCCTCAACCACATATTTGTCAGTGAGAATAAACTCAGCCGATCCATTCTCTCGTTATAACTATTATCCTCCATCCCGGTAGCATCCTGGTGAATCTCTTCTGCACCTTCTCTATTGCGACTACATCTTCCCTATAGTATGGTTACCAGAACTGCACACCTGCCCAACCCACTTGTATGCTGCTCCCCTTTCATTATTGAGAAATGGGATTCAAAATCTCACATAGTCTTACCCAACAAAATGGTGAAACATCTCCCCCACTTGGACCAGTGATCTGTGAAGAAAGCTACTTCTGCCTTAGTTTAGTTTAGTTTGGAGATACAGCGTGGAAACATACCCACCAAGTCCATGCTGACCAGCAATCAACCTTAAACTAGTTCTATCTTACACTCTGGGGACCATTTACAGAAGCTAATTAACCTATAAACCTGCACATCTTTGGAATGTGGGTGGATGCCTGAGCACCTCGAGAAAACCCAACCCAACCCAACAAATTCATTACAGAGAGCACCCATAGTCAGGATCAAACCTGGGTCTCTGGCACTGTGCAGCAGCAACTCTCCCATTGCGGCATTTCAAGGAAAACGAAAACCAGGGATGGGGGCCTGATGAGCATCCATCAGTAATACTTACCTCCTATCATTATCTCTGCTATCCCATAGTGGTTTACAGCCAGTTAGGTACATGCAGTTACTGTTGTGGTAAGTACGTAGCAGCTCACTGGAGAACAGTAAATGTATTGTCCTTCTGACTGTATTTTCATTTACATGACCTTTCACTGGCAGTGGAAGATCAGCTGTTCCTGCCTTTGTTCTCCCAAATGCTAGATATATTTAATTAAGAACAGCATCAAATAATGTCCAGACAGATTTTCAGACAAATATCTTTGTACCAAAAATTACAATTTAAAAAAATGACACTATCTTCATGAAAAATTGTTGTGCTGGTGACAGTCAAAGTAAGATTAGAAGAAGGATTAACCAAGTACATTTGCACCAAGCCTTTCAATGGCAGATAGGGTTATTAATAAAAAATATTTAAATTGGTTATTATAATAATGACCAAAATATAGTTAAGAAGAAATAAATAACTGAAAATCCCAAAAGTAGTGCCAATAGGCAGAAATGTGTAATGTGAAAGGGGCGGGCGGCATGGTGATGCAGAGGCGGCACAGTTGCTGCCTTACACCACCAGAGACCCGGGTTCGATCCTGACTACGGGTGCTGGCTGCAGGGAGTTTGTACAATCACCCAATGACCTGTGTGGGTTTTCTCCGGGAACTCCAGTTTTCTCCCACACTCTAAAGACATACATATTTGTATGTTAACTGACTTGGTAAAATTGTAAATTGTCCCTCGTGTGTCGGATATTGTTAATGTGCGGGGATCGCTGGTTGATGCGGACTCGGTGGGCCGAAGCGCCTGTTTCCTTGCTGTATCTCTAACTGGGATGTGTACCGCACTTCATTTCTGAAGTCAATAACCAGCTCCTCATCCTTCTGACAATTTTGAGATCAGTGAGGAAACCAGCGCTGTAAGAAACCAATGGGGGGAAACTCCCCGTGCGATTGAATTCAGGTCATTGGATGTGCGAGTCAGCAGCTCGACTAGCTGTGTCACTGTGCCATTGTCTGTGAGGAGAAAAGGAAGTCAACCTTTTTGGTTAATGAGTTTTATCAGAATTGATACATATCCCCTTGCTTCTGTTGTTAATTATTTATACTTCTAAAGCTCAGTCAGGGTAAGATTTTGATCAGAGTGGTTACAAGGAGCTGCAGATGCTGGCTTACATTAAAAGTTACAACATGCTGGAGTAACTCAGTGGGTCAGGCAGCATCTTTGAAGAACATGGATAGGTGACTTTTTTATCGGGTCCGTTCTTCAATCTGAAGACTGGAAACGTCATCTATCTATGTTCTCCAGAGATGCTGCATGACCCACTGACTTTCTCCAACACTTTGTGTCGTTTTAAGGTTTGGCTTCCTGTAGTGCATTAACATTTAATTCAAGCACTCGGCTAAGTTAGGACAAAATTGGTCTTTAATGTTTTGCCATTTGGTGCCAAATTCAATGAACAACTTTGATTTTGATGGCTGGTGAGCCCATCACCAGTGGGAAAGTTTGAAAACGCACACCTCCAGATTCAGGGACAGTTTCTTCCCAGCTGTTATGGGGCAACTGAATCATCCCACCACAACCAGAGAGCAGTGCCGAACTACTATCCACCTCTTTGGTGACCCTTGGACTATCCTTGATTGGACTTTGCTGGCTTTACTTTGCACTAAACGTTATTCCCTTACCATGTATCCATACACTATAAATGGATTGATTGTAATCTTGTATTGTCTTTCTGATGACTGGTTAGCACGCAACAAAGGCTTTTCACAGTTCCGCAGTACACTTGACACTAAACTAAACTCTACCAAAATAGTATAAATACAGTAATGATAAATACAACTAACTCCAATCATCCCCCTGCCTCAATCGCTGTCCACTGAAGTGAAGAAGAGGGGAAAGGTAATGGATGACATCCAAGAGTAGAGAAGGGAAGCAGAAATGAAAATCACACAATCGGTGGAGAGAGAAGTTCAGACTTAAACGCACCAGCTGGCTCCAAAGATTCAAGTGAGCTTGGTGCTTCAATTAAACTTGGGCTACTGACCAATTATATTGTAAGGATGTTGTAGTGTTCCTGAAGTTATATTCCTAATACAAAATTAATGACCACTGCATCAAAAAATCCCAGAATATTATAAAGGACATTTCCCACCCCGGACACTCCCTGTTTGAACTGTTGCCGTCAGGCAGACGGTACAGATCTGCAAGGACAAGGACAAACAGACTTAAAAACAGTTTTTACCTCACTGCTATAAAGGCACTAAATGTAGCCGCCAAGGAACGCGGGGACTAAGGGACTGTGGTTGGTACACTGTGAAATCGACAGAAGGATGTAGGTTTGGGTGTTTATGCGTGCTATTTTCATATTTCATATTTATTTTAGTTGTTTATCTTTTTTAATATTTTACCTTGTATGTATCGTTAGCTTTTATGGTTTGAATGTTGCACTGACTGGTTGACATTTTTAAATTTCGCTGTACATGGTTCATGTTACAATGACAATAAAGAAACTATTCTATTCTTATCTTTCACTGAGCTCAGACCAGCTATTTAATTATACACAATCCCAAATTCTGCCGTCATAAATCTTTTTTTTAGGCCGTCCTCCGGATTAAGGATGACTTGCTTTTCCTCTGATTTAGTGGGTTTTGGGGTGACTGGTAAAGCCACTGTGGGAATTTCAGACCTGTCCACAGAAGATGCACAGGGGAATAATCACAAAATTCTGGAGTAACTCAGCAGGCCAGGCAGCATCTCTGGAGAAACGGAATAGCCAACGCTACGGGTCGGAAGAATAGAGGATGGCCATTTAAACTGAGGCGCATATAAACCTCATTGCAGAGTTTATAACTTATGAAAGTTACCCAGGATGGAGAAAGGACTCCATCTGTAAAATCACCTGTCCATTCCCTCCACAGACACTGCCTGATTTGCTGAGTCCCTCCAGCACTTTGTGTTTTGCTTGTGGAGGCAAGGTCATTATGTAAAGAGGAAGTAGATACATTTTTGGAAGATCAGAGAATTTGTTCTACAGGAAACTGGCACCGAATATACGTGGCCTGGGGCAGATGAGCCATGCTCGTATTGAAATGTGGGCAGACTTGAAGGGTCGAGTCACATACTCAAGCTCTTTTGTAAGCACCATCATCTGCTGTTCCATCAAGTTCAGTGCCTGCTCTTGAGCTGATTGTTTGTCGGAAGTCCAAGATTGCCTGAAGTCGTGTTGCATTATGTAAACCCACACTGGGGTTCAGAAAAAAAGTTTGTTTTGAGCAATACGGCTAAGAAATATCTTCCCTTCACTTCCAGGATCCATGTTCCCATGTGGCAGAGTCGCAGGCTGTATTCATTACTGGCTTGCCTTTGGCCATAAGGCTACGGCTGGGAATTACATCCAGGAGTCTGAGCTTCTGACGTATTCTATCTCCTCCTCTGAATCCAGAACAAGAACAGTCAGCAGCTTGGCGCTTGAGTGAAGGGCTCAGCGTAATAGAGCGCAGGATGGCATGTTTCTTGACTCTGCAGTACAGAACATGACAACCTTCGTGCTTCGTCCATGTCTGAAGAATTAATTAGTCAGAATTCCAACAGGATTTTTTTTTCATATGGTACTGCACGAAGAACAGAAGGGCAAGGAATCACAGGTTGCTGCTATTATAAAAAGGAACATGAACAAAAAATAAATTCCTCTGACCGTAATTGAGCATAGCTGCCTGAGCAATGTGGATACAAGGGTACTTACTGGCTCCCTGTTTGTTTATTTCAGTCATGGAGGTGGCAGCTCAGCCCAAACAAATTGTTGTAACGATTTTATCCCAATTGGATCATTTCTCATGATTGGCATCAATAATGATGCAGACCAAAGCACTTGGGGCACCACGTGCTGGAGAAGAATTTTGCTTTTATCCAGGGGAGATTTATGGCAGGGAGACGAGGTGGTGTGATATACGAGTCTACTCCACCGCTGTCACCTGATTTCAGCTGTGTTGCTGAAAGCGTACTGCCATCATTTACCAAGTTCAAAACCCCCGCAGCAGCAGGCCAGAGAAACAGATTCACGCTTTGAAAACCCACAACTGCATTTCCACGTTAACCCTACCTCATCCACATGCCGAGTGCAGAGAAGATGTACCAGGATGTCGCCAGAACTCATGGGGCCGAGCTATAAGTGAGAGGTTGGGCAGGCTATGACTTTATTCCTTGGAGCACAGTAGGATGTGGGGTAATATTATAGAGGTGTATAAAATCATAAGGAGAATTGATAGGGTGAATGTCATTTACCCAGGATAAGGGAATCCAGAACCAGAGGACATAGTATACCGGTGAGAGGGGAAAATATTAATCGGAACCCGAGAGGTAACTTTTTCATTCAGAGTGTGGTGGGTTCATAAAATGAACAGCCAGAAGGGGTTGTTGAGACAGGTACTATAACTGCATTTAAAAGACTGTTGGACAGGTACATGGATAGGAAACATTGAGAGGGATAGATGCAAAATGCTCAGTTTGAAGGGCCTGACCCGAAATGTAACCTGTACATTTTCTCCAGAGATGATGCCTGACCGGCTAAGTTACTGCATCATTTTGTGTCCATCTTTTGTATAAACTAGCATCTGCAGTTCCTTTTTATTTCAAGATTTAGAGGAATATGGGCCAAACATTGGCAAATGGGATTAGCTTAGATGGGCCATCAGCATGGAGAAGTTGAGCTGAGGAACATGTTTCTGTGCTGTTTAGTTCTATTACTCAAAGCTTGCAATTGGAAAAGTATTCAGACTTTTGCTATCTGGTTTGCATAAGATTCATCCATGTGGCAGTTTTGTATATTAAATATTTCATAGTCAAATTAAATGCTTTTGCATTTTTATTCACTTATCTGGATTACTGTCTTGCTGACAAGACTATCACTTATTGGCCATCCCTTATTGCCCTGACTACAATGATTTGCTGGGCCATTTCATTGGACGCCAAGGGTCAATGACATATTGGCCAGACTAGTTGTATCTTTAAACTAAACTAAACTAAACAAGGAAGACAGATTTCCTTCCCCGTAGGACCTGTCAACTAACATCGCAGTCCAGTGTTCTAGTTTAATTCCTGATTATTAACAGCATTTGAATGTTGTAAAGTGAGGTCTAATGAATATAAGCAGAACATGTGGCAAACAGTCAGTTGGTCAGGTGTCAACTGTGGAAAGAGAAACAAGAATCCTTGATCACCATTGAATATGTCAGAAAATAAGTTTAAAATCATAGAGTGAGGGAGTTATGGATAGGACAAAGGGAACATCACTCACAGGGTGAGTCCAGGATGCTGTGATATCTATATACTATTAAAAGTCTCATCTTGTATGTATGTATACGTGTGTGTATGCGTGTGTGTGTTTATGTGTTTTTCTACTTTCGTCAAAACGCTATGCGTTAGAGTTTAATGTTTTACAGATTATTACTCACATTAACCCGGTCAATGCAGTAAACAGGTTCACATTTCATGCTGTATTTCAAAAGTTATTCATGAGTTTAAAGTTATTCAAAGTTTTTAAAAAGCCAAAACGGCCTTTCAAACAACTCAAATTCGTCAAGCAGCTTCGACTGACATCACAATGCCCCCGCAAGGGAGGGGATCCCTCTCCACCTCCCTGACGGCTTAAACTACTGATTCTTCGCAAGGGGGCGGGGGGCACACTGGAATGTTCTGGAAACCCCCCATCCCTCTTTGCTTGGACCGCCTGGCCCAGTCGCACTGAAGATGCGGCCTCGCTCGTGTTGGACCGCTACCTCGCTCGGGTCGGCCCAGCCTCCCGCATCGCTCAGGTTATCGGGTTCACGTCCGTCCGCGGCCTCGCTCGGATCGGCACCTGCAGCCTCTGCCTCCCTCCATCCCACAGCGCGGCGCTCCCTCCGCACCGCTTCCCCCTTCCTCCCTCCAACACACTTCCCATCGTGGACCAAATATCATTTGAAAGTAATACAGCCAACTCTCAACACCGTGGTGAACGATTTCAATCCTACTTACAGACCAGCTGCTGATAAATTTATCCAAGGTCATTCTCCATCTTCACATTCTTGAAAACAGTTCAGAAACCATACAGCCTTCAATGCACATAGTTCTGAAATTTTCTCTGGGCAAGAGAAGGACCAAAATTCCAAAGCTATAAAGTTATCCCTTCCACCCCACACTCCCCACCCAAACATTCCCCCTCCCCCCCCCCCCCGCACACACTCCCCCCACACACCCCCCTCCACACACCCCCCACATCCCACCGCATTGCGTTGGGGGAACGGGTTGCATTGGGGGAGCATTTGGTCCAGTGCTATTTAAAAAGCTGTCTGGTTGATAGGTCCCTTCCATTAATTCCATCGACACTTCACGCTGCCTCAGCAGGACCACCAGCTTAATCAAGGATGAGTCGACTGGAGTAACTCGGCATGTCAGGAAGTGTCTCTGGAGAACACGGATAGGAAAAGGTTTGGGTTGGGTAGGGTCTGAAGAACGGTCCCGACCAGAAACTTCACCTATCCATGTTCTCCAGAGATGCTGCCAGACCCATTGAGTTACTCAAGCATTTTGTATAAGAAAAAAAACGGAGTTAATATAAGAGGTCAACAACCTGGCCATTTTGATTATAAATTGAGTAATTTGTATTTGTTGACCTTCCAATTGCTGGGTGTTTAGTCCTGGCTTCTGGGTCCCCGCTCCAATAACTAATTCGCTGGGACACTGCCCGTGTTGGGAAAGGTTTACCAGGTTAGTCAGGGCAGGGTGTACAAAGGCCTGCGGATGTGGAGAGAAGAGGTCATGGAAGCCCCCAGAGATGAGAATGAAGCTATTACAAATTAAAGATAGTCACAAATAGCTGGAGTAACTCAGCGAAACAGGCAGCATCTCTGGAGAGAAGGAATGGGTGACGTTTCGGGATGAGACCAATCTTCAGACCAATTCTTCAGACAGATTAATTCCTTAGAGATGCAGTCTTGAGGCGTTCAATGAGTGGTGGAAGACAGAATGAGTTGGCGGTTGGGAGGTTAGAGAAGACAGTTGGAAAGTTGGGTCATGGAGGTGTTAGGGTTAACATGGAGAGTGCAGTTGGCATCATTGTCGGATTTCAAAGCGTGAATCTGTTTCTCTGTCCTGCTGCTGTCGGGGGTTTGACTTGGTGAATGATGGCAGTGCACTTTCAACAACACAGCTGCAACCAGGCGGCAGCGCTGGAGCAGACTCATATATCACACCATCTCGTCCTCCTGCCACTGACAGACAAATGCAAATTCTTCTTCAGCACCTTGTGGTGTCCCGAGTGCTTTGGTCTGCAACATAATTCATTTTAATCACCAGAAATCATCCAATTGGGATAAAATATTAATAACTTTTTGCTTAGGCTGTGCTGCTATCTCCATGACTGAAATAAACAAGTAGGGAGTTGATATTCTTGTACATACCTTGCTCACACAGTTGTGTTCTCTTACTGCTGGAGGAGATGGAAGGGTGGCACATTGGCGCAGCTGGTAGAGCTGCTGCCTTACAGCACCAGAAACCCAGGTTCAATCCTGTCGTCGAGTGC
Organism: Raja brachyura; assembly: GCA_963514005.1. The sequence continues at coordinate 18,740,759 of OY740794.1, read as the reverse complement.
TGTCTGTGTGGAGTTTGCATGTTCTCGCTGTGATGGCGTGAGTTTCCTCTGGGTGCCCCAGTTTCCTCCCTCATTCCAAGTGGGCTTGTAGGTTAATTGGCTGCTGTCAATTGCCTCTCATGTGGAGGGAGTGGATGAGAAAGTGGAATAACATAGAACTAGCGTGAGCAGGGTGATCAATAGTCAGCGTGAACTCGTTGAGCCAAATGGCCTGTTTCCGTGCTGTAACTTTTAATCAATCAATCAATCAGGTGGGTCTGTCTTTGAGTGGTGGTGAGGGCAAGAACAGGGGCAAGTGGGCAGCATATTACTTCTCTGCATCACCGTATAGAAGCAGGGCTGCCTGTTATTGCCAGATACAGTCAGAAGCTAGTTTTATATTTCTGGATGATTACCTTCAGAATTTTATGTTCTGCAAGATGGATATTCTGGACACTGGGAGCATGTTCAGCTTGTGATAAATGTGCCAAAATCATATTGCATCTGAAACTACCAACCTGGAAGAGGTAATCCTACCTAGATCACAGATCTATGTCTATGCACTTTATCCTTTTTTTGGATTGAAAGATGCAGCATCTAAACAGGTCTTTCAGCCCACCATGCTGAACATTGATGACCCGTTGACACTAGTTCTACTTACTTTAAATCACTTTTGCATCCATTCTCGGCACACTAGGAGCAATTTACAGAGACCAATTAATCTACAATCCCACACATCTTTGGGATGTGGGTGGAAAGGCACCTGGAGGAAACCCTCATGGTCACAGGAAAAATGTGCAAACTCCACGCAGACTGCACCTGAGGTTGGGATCGAACCTATGCCTCTGGTGCCATGGCACAGCAGATCTACCATCCGCGCCAATGTGGCATGCATTTGCTACAATTAGACAACATAAAGGTATCGGGAGTGCATTTATTTGCAGCTTCTGTGTACTAAAAGCAGCTGTACCCTTTCCTGCTTGCCAAGCAGTTCACATATTGATGTCAGAGTATTCTTTTATGCGTACGGACTAGGCTTGTCTCCCAGTATCACTGCATGGCTTGGTAACCCGAGGAAGCGATGGCCCAGTTTGTTAGGCGATCTCTGCTTACATTTCGCAGTGTGGGTTGCTGTCCTCATTTCTTACAGTGTGTTGAAGGGAAGCTGGAGCCGACCCTTGATCCTCTTGCCTGGGGCAGTGTGTGTAGTGCTGAGTCCTGTGGAGGTTTAAGCATCCTGATCACACAGCTGGAGTGCGTTCAGATATGAAGACTCTGCTGAAGGCTTTGCATGGAAACGTGATAGGAAAGGGCTGGCTGCCCACACAGTGGGGCAGTTTAATTGCTTTCAGCTGTATTCTGATTAAAATGCTGTGTTTACTGGGAGCCTTTCATCTGAGGCTGAAGGTAACTTCAGTGCCAGGCAGCCCAGTGGGTGCAGTTTTTCACAGGGCCAGATGAGGGAGTAAGGGAGATGAACCTGTACTGAGATTAACTGCAATGGTTCCACAGCAAGAAACAGGCTGAAGAAGGGTCTTGAAATGAAACGTCTCCTATTCCTTTTCTCCAGAGATGCTGCCTGACCCGCTGAGTTCTCTAGCTTTTTGTGTCCATCTTTGGTTTAAACCAGCATCCGCAGTTGCTTCCTACACAGAAACAGGCCCTTCAGCCCATTTCCTCCTTGCCAACCAAGATGCTTATCTAAACACATCCCACTCGCCTGTGTTCAGCCGATATCCCTTGAAATCCTTCCTGTCTATGTACCTGTCCACGATTGAAATTAAGAGTGTTTAATTGTTATACATACTGAAAACAGATCTATTAATTTATTGTGCAGGAAGGAGCTTGGATAGAGTGGATGTGGAGAAGATGTTTCCACTAGTGGGAGAATCTAGGACTAGAGGTCATAGCCTCAGAATTAAAGGACATACTTTTAGGAAGGAGATGAGGAGGAATTTCTTTAGTCAGAGAGTGGTGAATCTGTGGAATTCTTTGCCACAGACAGCTGTGGAGGCCAAGTCAGTGGATATTTTTAAGGCAGAGATAGATAGATTCTTGATTAGTACAGGTGTTAGAGGTTACGGGGAGAAGGCAGGAAAATGGGGTTAGGAGGGAGGGATAGATCAGCCATGATTAAATGGTGGAGTATACTTGATGGGCCGAATGGCCTAATTTTGCTCCTATCACATGATCTTATGATCTTCGGAACTGCAAATGCTGGCTTGCACAGAAGAGGATTTCAACCTGAAACATCGAGATCCAGGTTATTTTCATTTTCTCCAGAGATGCTACCTGACCCGCTGAGTTACTCCAGCATTTTTGTGTTAATGTTCACTATGAAATTCTTACTTGCTGAAGCTTAGCAGCCCTACAAATGGGATAACACACAGATAATATATGATAGTCAAACATACAATAAATTAATAACCATAAGACTGGGTAAATGAATAGTTCAAATGTCTGTTGAACACACTAATTCTACCTGCCTCCACTATCACCCCTGGATGCTCATTCCACATTTAGACACAAAATTCTAAATTAACTCGGCGGGTCATAAAGCATCTCTGGAGAAAAAGGATAGGTGACGTTTCATGACGGAACCCTTCTTCAGAGTGAAAGTAGAGGTGGAGAGGGTGGGGGAAATAATCGGGAGGTGAGAAAAGGCCAGAACAAATCAGGGCCAACAACAGGTCACCTCAGGAAGGGTGGTGTCCATCAAAGATTCCATAGCGGAGCAAGATAGACCGCTCCTTCTAAATGGAATGGGCTGATGTGTAGTACGCAACGGAGCGGAACGTGGGCCTTTTTTTCATCCATTTCAGTAACCCGACCCGACCCGCAGTGTAATCAACGTTGCAAATATCAACAGCACTAGTCTCCACACTAGTTACTTTTGCTCTGCTATTGGATCTTTGGTGCGAAGATGGAAGTTGGTTATGGAAACGGGGCTGAAAATTACTCATTAATCTGCCCATGTCCGTGATACATCTTTTTCGTCGAGTGATCTATCTTGCTTGCTATAGGATCTTTGATGTCCATAATTGGCCATTGTTGGCTGGGGAAGGTATGAAAACAAGAGCGATACAAAGATGGGAACAGAGGAACTGGTAGCACGACAAGGGAGGAGTGCGGCGGGAGAGGGAGGAGGGGAGAGAATGCAGGAGTTACTTGAAATTAGAGAAATCAACGTTCATATTCTTGTAAGCTGCGGAAACGAAATATGAGCTGCTGTTCCTCCAATTTGTGTGTGGCCTCACTCTGACAATGGAGGAGAGATTGGACAGAAAGGTCAGTATTGGATTGGGAAGGGGCATTACGACTTAGCCTACGCGATCTCCCAGTTGGCAAACGTTTAATTTAGGTGGTTATCAATGGGATCTGAAGTTAGTTGATTGGCAATGGGTCAGGGATGGTGAAAGGAAAAGCGTGGTCCATGATAATCTAGATCAGAGAGGCTTAACATGTGACTAAACTCATCTTATTACTCTGTTTTCTAAGTACTCATTTACCCTCTGCCTCCCTGTTCACATACCATATGTGAACGAGAGGCGAACTCAGTGGGTGACTGCTTCCAAGGGCTTCTATAGAACGAATTGCATCTGGGTTTGGGTATCTCTTCACTCCCCTCCCCCCTCTGCCTGTGCAGAAGTTGCTGTCATCTGTTCAAAAGCAATTCACAAGCAGGGAACATGAGCACATTGGTGATCGCATTTCATTGTTCCAGTTCTCTGACCAAACTCGCCCCTTCCATTCAAGAGTGCGTTGAATTCTCATGTGTACCAATAACGCAACAAAGAAATTCTGACTTGCAGTGACATAACAGGTTTTAAACGCAATACATATAGATATTATAAAAGCAAACATACAATATAATAATAACCCCAATAGTAGTGCTAAACGGCTTGCTGTCCTTATTGCAGCTTAAGACAGCCCATAGATCATAGGTTAGTGAGGGAAGGAACTGCAGATGCTGGTTTAAACCAAAGGTAGACACAAAATGCTGGAGTAACTCAACGGGACAGGCTGCACCTCTGGAGAGAAGGAATAGGTGACGTTTTGGGTCGAGATCCTTCTTCAGACAAAGAGTCAAAAGAAGGGTCTCGATCATAGGTTGGTGTTGTGTATTTTTTAAGAGCTGATGGGAAGGGAATTCACGCTCCCCAAGCACAGCATTGTGTGGAAATTCAGCCCAGATGTGAGGTAAATGAATGAAGATGAAAGAGATTTGGATCAAATAGACCGTTGGCGATGTAAGCGAAGCATGTGATTTTCATTTGTGTTTCCCTCCAATGTGGGGAGATGGATATTGCCTGCTTCAGGCATATTTTATCCCTATTGATCTCAACTTAATTGAAAACAAAAGTTCCCAAATTTGTGTTAAGTAATGAATCAAAACACCGTTCTCCTTTCTTTAAATAATAGCATCTTGTACATTCATCTATGCTGATTTGACACATAGGTACATGAAAGCTAATTACAGGCTTGGCAAACTCCCCTTTCAGAATAGTCTAATTGGTGGGGGCCCTAGAGGTGCACATATCGACTATTTTCAACATGCTTAGCGTGTTGTTAGTTTATATTTGCAATCCATTTCCTCTAATGAAAGGACTCGGAAAGGTAAACTCTCCAGGTCCTACTTTGATAGGAATCCTTCAATTCCATTTTTATTGCTCAGCACTATGTATGCAAACTAACAAACTGTGTGTCACAGACCCAGGCCAGAACTGCCATCTTATGGTCTTCGGAGGTACTGCATTGTACGATCGAAGCTTTTCAGATAATTCAGTTTTCTGAATTAGTCATAGATTCATTCATACAGCACGGAAACAGGCCCTTTGGCCCAACTTGTCCATGCCAACCAAGAACTCTCATCTCAGCTAGTTCCATTTGTCCGCGTTTGGCCCATATGCCTCTAAACCTTTCCTATCCATGTCCCTGTCCAAGTATAATTTGAAGTTTAGGAAGGCACTGCAGATGCTGGTTTACACTGAAGATAGACACAAAATGCTGGAATCTCTGGAGAGAAGATATGGATGATGTTTCGAGTCAAGACCCTTCTTCAGACTGGGGAAGTTCAGAACTAGACTCAGTTCCCTCCAGAGATGCTGCCTGTCCCGTAGAGTTACTCCAGCATTTTGTGTCTATCCTAAGTATATTTTAAATGCTGTTGCCTCAACTACCTCATCTAACAGCTCATTCCATGTACCAAATTACAGCAAAATATAAAGTGTCAGAAGACTCATTTGGTCAGGCAGCATCTGGGGAGGTAAAGGGATGGTCAACATTTTGTGTTGCAACCCTGCATTGGGAGTAATCTGAATTACAGGTTTCAGCTGTGGATGTGTCAGGGTGTTTAATAACCAGTGAAGCACTAGCACAATGGACAATTCAAGGATGTTTCCACTTCAGAACATATCAAAGCAGGAATCGACAGACGCTGAAAATAAAATGAAAATAGAAAATGCTGGAGGAACTCATCATCAGTGGAAAGAGCAAACAGAGTTAATTTTTCAGCCCAGGTTAATTTGAAGCTAGACAAAAATGCTGGAGAAACTCAGCGGGTGAGGCAGCATCAATGGAGCGAAGGAAATAGGCAACGTTTCGAGCCATAACCCTTCTTCAGACAGCACAATTTGAAGCATTAGCTTCTATTTCTCTTTGCCTTACCTGGTGAGAAACTAAAGTATTTTCTGTAGGGATGCCAAACTTTACAGAGGATTTGATCAGATTACTGTCACAAAAAGCTGAAGTAACTCAGCAGGGCAGGCAGCATCTCTGGAGAGAAGGAATGGGTGACATTTCGGGTCGATACCCTTTGTCAGACCCGACTTGACCAGAAACGTCACCCATTCCTTCTCTCCAGAGATGCTGCCTGTCCCACTGAGTTACTCCAGCTTTTTGCGTCTATCTTCGGTTTAAACCAGCATCTGCAGTTCCTTCCTACAGTGTTCCTATACTATCATTTGTACTTAGAAAAATCAATAAAATGTTATGGTTAAACAATAGCTAACTACACTAGAGGCACAGAGTCTCTTGCCCAGAGTAGGCGAATCGAGGACCAGAGGACATAGATTTAAGGTGAAGTGGAAAATATTTCATAGGTTAGCTGTCTGTCAGCATTTATCTGCCTTTATGTACTTTCCAAAGTTCTGATACAATCTACACATTATACTTCACGTTGGCTGGTGGTTTGCGTTTTTTTTAGATTTTAACGATACGTCATGGAAACAGGTCTTTCAACCCACTGAGTGCACGTCAACCATCGATCACATGTCCACACTAGTTCTGTGTTTAGTTTAGTTTAGAGATACAGCATGGAAACGGACCCTACGGCCCACCAAATCCACGCCGACCAGTGATCACCCCATACACTGGCACTATCCTGTACATTAGCGGCCATTTATTTTTTACCAAAGCCAATTATCAGACAAACCTGTAAGTTTTTGGAATATGGGAAGAAACCGGAGCAGCCAGGGAAAACCCATGCTGTGACGGAGAGAACGTACAAACTCCGTACAGGCAGCACCCGGTGTCAGGATTGAACCCGGGTCTCTGGCGTTGTAAGGCAGCAACTCTACCGCTGCGCCACCGTGCCGGCCAGTGTTATTCCACTTTCTCATCCACACCGTGCACTCGAGGTGCAACTTACAGAAGCAAATGGGAATGTGGGAGGAAGGTTTTCTGAATTCATAGTCATACAGCACTGAGACAGGCTCTTTGACCAAACTCCTCCATGCCAACCAAGATGCCTCAACTAAGCTGGCCCCATTTGCCCACGTTTGGCCCTTATTCCTCATAACCCTCCTCGGGCAGCTCATGACAAATGACCATTTACAACAAAATATAAACTGTTGGAAGACTCAGCCGGTCAGACAGGGGAAACCCACATGCAAACTCAGCACACACAGTGCCTGAGGTCACAATCGAATCAGGTCTCTGACGCTGTGAGGCAGCAGCTCTAATTTGTCCTTTGCATGTGCAGTGGTTGATGGTTCTACCTTCCCACAGAAAATGGCATCTTTAGTAATGTGTTATCTGCTGATTTGACTAACTTACATTGTGGTTGAGAGCCCAAGATAACAGAGTGTGGTCATATCAAAGCTAACACTGATAAATAAAGGATTTAGAGTCATGGTCACACAGTATTGAATTTGCTGTTCAATCCACCAAGCACCAATCCTGCACAATTTTAATTTTATTGATTTATTGATCGATGGATACAGCATGGAAACAGGGCTTTCAGTCCACTGAGTCCACACCGACCATCGGTCACCCCTTCACACTAATCCTATCTTTTTCCAGTTTTGCATCCACTCCCTATACACTAGGAGCAATTTACAGACCTTACATTCACCACATTCTCGCCACAATCCTGCCTACATCCTCAGACCCTACACATGAGAGGTAATTTGCAGTGGCCGGGCTGATAGTGTTCTCCTGCTGAAGCTGATTCTGATTTCTGCCACAGGATTGTTAAAGTTGAGACAAAGTGCTGGATTAACCCAGCGGGGTCAGGCAGCGTCTCTGGAGAACATGGATCAGTCACGTTTCAGGTCAGGGTCCTTGAATCTGAAGGGTTCCAACCTGAAATGTCATCTATCTGATCCTGACCTGAAACGTTACTTATCCATGTTTTCCAGAGATGCTGCCTGACCCCGCTGGGTTATTCCAGCACTTTGTGAATTTTCTTGTAAACCGGCAACTGCAGTTCCTTGGGTCTACATTCTTAAAGTTGTAATGAATTATGATACAAATTTGACGTATTCATGCCCCAGGGGGTATTGGAAAGTGCTGCATCGCACTTCCCTCATCCTCGAGGGAACTACAATTGGAATTCCCAACAGCGGGATCACCTTCACCACATGGACTGCAGTGTTTGAGGTTTGCCGCAATCAGCTTCTCAAACTATAGCCTTGGGATATAGTTATAGCCCTGGTCCTGCCAGTGACGTCCAGATCCCAGTCACTCACTGAGATATAGTAGTTGGGGAAATAATTCAATCAGATTCACTAGCAGTGTCATGTAATCTAAGCAGGTTCACTTCCTTGCCCAGAAGGAAGCCACTACTTACTTCACCTGATTATTTTGTCAATCACATTCAGCTCTGACCTGGTGTCAGAAGGTCTGGATAATAAACCTGTACGTTTATTAATGGACCAACTAATGAATTGGGAGGGACTCAAACGATGCAGTTGATTTTGGACAGAGAAACATGAGATCTCTCACTGCAACAAAGAAATAAGAAATGAAACAGTGAGTTGAAATATGGGGCAAATTCGGGCAAATCGGATTAGCTTAGCTAGGGCATATTGGTCGGCACGGACAAGTTGGTCCGAAGGGCCTTCTTCTGTACTATATGACTCTATAAGAGGGGTAGCAGAGAAGGATGAACAAGGAGCAAGAAATACAAACTACTGAACATTGATCAGAGATTAAGAGAGCAAACTGACATCCCTGGAGAAGAACAGGAGCCAGATGTGCAAAATAATGTTAATTTCCTGTGGTTATTAGGATCCAGAAAGTTAATCAGCCCATTGGGTCCATGACAGCTCTCAACACAGTATTCCCGTTTGTCCCATTCTCCCTCTCCTTACTATCCCAGTAATTCTGCAACACTGTCTAGCAATGTGTTGCTTGAGATTTTAAAAATCAAGTCTGCAATTTATCCCATCAGATAAAGCATAAAAAGAAGTTTAATTTGACACCTAATTCCCTTTCATATCTTCAGTATTAGAGATGTTATGGCCATTTTCATACTCGGAAATTAGCATCTTGTTCCCCATTGCCTTTCCATTACTCAAAAGCTGTGATCTAGGACAATCAAAAGCCCATAACTTCCTAAAAATTAAGAGAACTCAATGAAATTTTCAGTTATTATGGATTGAAGCATTCTGAAACAAATATGAAACAATCTTACTTGGATGACCTGAAATTAAAGCATATAATTAGTTAGTTACCTAATTGTAGCTAATTACAAAATTCAATGAGTAGATCTAAACATCTATCCATTTCTTAAGAAAAGATAAACATTTTTAAATTGCCTAAGTGTCCAAATAACATTCACACAATAATTCACAATATAACATGATTTTTTAATCTCATTTTCATGAATTTATAGGCCAAATGGAAGGAATTTAGTGTTTAATTCCTGTAAATTAATGGCCATCAACTTGCAAGTGGGTTTTAGTGGAATGCGGTGGATTAGAACGTTGCGGTTTGCGGTGAATTTAACCCACAGTCGGCCCCATTTTGTCCCCATTTCGCAACATGAAAATGTGATTAAATGCTTCATAAGAACCATGTTTTTATGTAAAAATAAACTGTGTACTTTCTTTTCTCCCCTACGTAAAATCCTTCCCGTTGTCGGCGCTCACGGCTTTGAAGATGATTTTTAAATTACTCTAGCTAATAAATGATCTAGTGTAGTTTAAAAATACCTTCATAAAACAATTGTCGGAGCGATTTCTCTTTAGCGACGAAATCCCCTGAGATGGATCGACTTGAACTGTCTGGTGAAAAACAGCACTTTAAACCCGCCCCCCCCCCCCCCCCCCCCTCCCCTCTGAATGGCACCAAAGTCGCGCACACGGGGAGTGGCAGAACTGCAGCGCCGCTGAAGGTAAGTATTGTAACATACCTTCACTGTCCCTCACATGCTCATCAACACTCTGGACAAGATGACACAACAGCAGGGCAAGGAGAGTTACCTCCAAGAAGTCTCATGTACTCCTTCTCCACATTTCTTTCCCCTGGGCGCTCCAGTTTCCCGAAGGCACGGTGGTTGGTAGGTTAATTGGCTGCCGTAAACTTCACCTCTTCTACAGTAGGTTGGTGGCAGAATTTGATGAGAGGATAGGCTGCCAGGAATGGAAGTGATGGGATAGTTTTGAAATATGGGTATAGACACAATGGGCTAAATGGCCTCCTTCTAAGCCATAAGAAAATATTTGTGAAAAGTCAAGCGTTAGCTTCACTGTTGGACTTCACATGGGGACCAGCGAGGGAGGATGGAGACAGATGACTCAGATACCCAACAGGTTAGACATGTTGGGGATCTCCCAGTTGCAAACTAGACATTGGCATTCATCATGTGTGGGTCACATGTCCAAAACTTATTGAAGCCATGAGGAACTGCAGGTGTGAAGATGAGTCCTGACCTGAAATGTCACCTATCCATTCACTCTACAGATGCTACCTGACCTGCTGTTACTTAAATACTTTAATACAGCATGGAAATAGGCCCTTTGGCCCACTGAGTCCACACCAACCACCGATCACCCGTTCACACTAGTTCTATGTAATTCCACTTTCTCATCCACTCCGTGCACATTTGGGGCAACTTACAAAGGCCAATTAACCTACAAACCTGTCTTTGGGATATGGGAGGAAACTGGTGCACCTCCTCTAACCTCATCTACTGCATCCAGCGTTCCTGATGTGGCCTCCTATACATCGCCAGGACCAAGTGTAGACTCAGCCACCATTTTGCTGAACACTTGCACTCGGTCCACCAAGGCCTACTGGATCTCCCGGTTGCAAGCTCCTCTTCACATCCCCACACTGACCTTTCTTTCTTGGGTCTCCTCCATATCCAGAGTGAGGCCACAGCAAACTGGAAGAACAGCATCATCTATTCTGTTCGGGTAGCTTATAACCCCGGTATGAACATTGAATTTTCTAATAATGTCTGGCTAAAACAACCCCCCTTCTCCTCTTTTCTGTACTCCATCCACCCCCCCCTCCAACTAATTTCCTCACTCTATGTCTTTGCAATCCACAACTCTTCAAAGCAGTCTCATACCTACAGTTCTCATCGCTGGCCTTTGTTCCAATCATCTGCCTGTCAAAAAAAAACCCTTGCACCTGTCGACCTGCCACACTTTGTCCTCTCTTCCCCCCTTTTCCAGCTTTCTTTTCCAGACTACAATCAGTCTGGAAAAGGGTCTCAACCCTAAACTTCATCTATCCATATTCTTCAGAGATGCTACCTGACCTGCTGAGTTAAGCCCCTGTCCCACTTTCCCGAGTTACTCACGAATTCTCCCGAGTTTTCCCCTTGATTCAGTCTCGGAGATGCCAGCCGTAGGTACTCAGGGCTATTTTTGTTTTACTCGTGGACATTTTTCAACATGCTGAAAAAACCTCCCGACTTACCTGATGCCCCGAGTACCTACAGCTGGCATTACGAGCTGCTAAGAAATATCTATGGACTCCTCAGGCATCCTACGGACTCACTACGGACATTCCCCTAGTTTGAATTAAGGGGAAAACTCGCGAGTAACTCGGGAAAGTGGGACAGGCGCTTAACTCCGGTATTTTGTGTCCTTTTCTGCTTAATTCCATGTTCTGTTGTTTGAGAGCCAGAGATTTGAGCTTTGTCCACCAGGTGGTGCTGCTGGGCTGCGAGCAGGGCTGTGGCACCAGTCCCTTCAGGACAGGAAGTCTGCTTGGGTTTAATGCCATTCATTAATAACTTTCCAGCTTTATTCACAACAATGATTTGTTCTGTTTCTTGAACCAATATGTGGCAGCCTAAAATTTTAAAGTAGTATATTTGCACATAGTCAGGACGTTCCTTCTGTGCCCGCATGGTTTTCCTCCAGATGCTGTGGTTTCCTCCCATGTCCCAAAGACATGGGTTTGTAGGTTAATTGTCTGCTGTAAATTCCCCCTAGTGTGGAGGAGGGGATGAGAAAGTGGGATAACATAGAACTGTTGCGAATGGGTGATTGATGGTTGGCCTGGAGTCGGTGGGCCAAAAGGCCTGTTTCCATGCTGTAATGCTAAACTCTTGAAGTGCTGGAGTAACACAGCAGGTCAGGCAGCATCTATGGAGTGAATGGATAGGTGTCATTGCTGGTCGGGACTAAAGCAGGTGATCAGAATTGAAGGGAAGAAGGAGGCAGTGGAGGTATTATGGAAAGAGATATCAGCAGAGAGGTACAGTTGGATGGTGAATGAGTGTTGGGGTTGGTGATCAGTGGGCAGTGAGGTTGAGTCAGCAATGCCTGGACCGGCAGGAGCAGTGTGGTTGTTCCATGGAGTGGGATGGAATGAGTGCTGATGTGCTGCAGGAGGAGATCAGAAGCCAGGGCTCGACTACAGGTCTGGGACACTGTATGGGTGAAGTGTGAAAGGCCCTAGTGAGGCTTTGTGGTTGGATTCCAATGGTCTCGGAGGCTGAGAGGGTGCAGAGGTCAAGGGGGAGTATGGTTCCATTGAGGGGAGAGAACATTGCAAATGATGGACTTCTACTTCTTCTTGCGTATGGCGTGCACAGCCTAAAGTTGTCGGACAACTTGTTCTATTTGATCTTATTTGATTGTGCGCGCCGGGTTGATTGCATTTGTCGAAACAGGGTGGACCACGTGAAGGTTGCAATCTCCCACCCCGAAAATGATGGACGGTGCCAATGCATTGCCAGTGATAGTGGGCTCCTGCACAAGGAAAACGTGCACGTGATCAGGAGTCCGATAGGAATGGGAACAGCGCCCGGTTGCGTGGAAGTGCCTGATGTTGGGAGTTGGAGCGGAGAGGTGGGGGCGTGGAAAAGAGAGGAATGGGGCATTTTTGAAAGGAATCACAAATGAAGCTCCCATCACTTGGCAAGAGAGCGTTGTAGAGATTCACAAGTTCACAGGAGGTCACAAGTAGTGCAGGACTGTTTCATAATGAAGGTTTTAGTGAAAGCAGCTCTGGGTGGCTGGCAGAAGTCATGAGAGTGGGGTGTGCCACAATAGCACAGAGTTTTACCTGGACAAGAGATGTATCTGCATCTACAAAGCAGCAAACAACACTGCCATTCCCAGTGGTGAACAAAATAAAACACATGTCCCTTAATAAAGTGGCAAATACTCATAATAGTGGTCAGGTTCAGCAGTAACTTGCATGCAAAGGTTGTTAGGTACAGGGCTGCCAACTCTCATGCTTTGAGTGTGAGAATAACGTATTCTGGGAAATTCTCACGCGCTCATGCTGATCACAAATGTTTCACGCTCTATCGTGAGAAATTCTGTGATCAACGAAAATTTCAAAACTCATATAAACTGCATGGGCGCAGGTGTTGGAGACCCAGGGCTGAGGGAGGGATTGAAGACGAAGCAGCGGCAGGACAGATGCGGGGAGTGGGGCTGGCGAGTGTTTGCGGGGCTGGCGAGTGTTTGCGGGGCTGGCGAGTGTTTGCCGGGGCTGGCGAGTATTTGCGGGGCTGGCGAGTGTTTGCGGGGCTGGCGAATGTTTGCAGGGCTGGCGAGTGGCTCACTGCAGCTCCGGCCATGGAGTAGTGCAAGAGTCCCGGGCAGTCGGAGGCGTTCGCAAACGTTGCGCCGCTGCCGTGAGAGTCCCTGTGCCGAAGGGACAGAGACTCTCAAAGGGAGGGGGAGAGAGAGAGGGAAAGGAGACAGGGAGACAGTAGGGAGAGAGAGACGGGGTGAGACAGAGGGGGAGCGAATGGGGTGAGAGAGGAGGGAGAGGGGGAAGTGAGAGAGGAGAGTGGGGAGAGTGAGTTGGGAGAGAGGGGGGAGAAAGAGGTGGGAGAAAGGAAGCGAGAGAGGAAAGAGGGATGGGAGAGAGAGGGGGTGGAGAGGGAGGAGAGAACGGGAGAGGGGGAAGAGAGAGGGGTGGTAAAAGAGAGAGGGGGAAGAGGGAGAAAGGGGGGAAGAGAGAAATGGGGAAAGAGAGAGGGGGCAAAGAGAAAGAGATAGAAGAGAAAGAGGGGAGAGAAAGGGTAGAGAGAGCAAGGGGGAGAATGAGTTGGGAAGGAGAAATGGGGAGAGAGGGGGAGAGGGGAGAGAGTGTGTGGAGAGCGAGCAAGAGGGGGAGAGAGAGGGAGGGGGAGATAGAGAAGGAGGGAGAAAGAGAGAGGGGGAGTGAGCGAGGGAGAGGGGGAAGAGAGGGGGAGAGAGGAGAGAGAGAGGGGGAGAGTGAGTTGGGAGGGAGAGAGGGGGAAGAGAGCAAGGAGAGAGGAGGCAAGAGAGAGGGGGAGAGTGAAGTGAGGGGAGAGAGGGGCGAGAGAGAGAGAGGGAGAGGGGGAGAAAGAGGGGGAGAGAGAGGGGGGAGCGAGAATGGAGAGGGGAAGAGAGGAGAGAGAGAGGGGGCAGAGAGAAGAGAGGGAAGACGAGAGGGAGGGGGGAGACAGGGGAGACAGAGAGAGGGGAGAGAGAGCTGAGAGAGAGGGGAGAGAGAGAGGGAGGGTGCGTGCGTACCCAGGTGGCAGCTCTCCGTCTCAGGACTCTGCGGAGGTACATGTATGTAGAGACCCCCCCAGATGGCACGCTCTGGCCACGTATTTTTTCCGTAAGGGTCGTTGCCTAAGGGGGGTCTCACAGCTCCCGGTGGCGGGCATCAGTCGACCCGCTCTAAGGGGCTTGCCTGTCTTCTACCGGGATGTGCTAAGAGTGAGGAATTTGGCTATTTTCAGCCAGCGTGTTGCTCCACGAGGGGAGGGGGTTGTTGCGGCTGCGGGTGTGGCCGGTCCTCATCCTGTCATGGTGGGTGTCGAGGAGAGGCGCGGGCCTAGAGTGATTCTGACTGAGCTTTCCCCAGCTTTGTCAGATCTGCTCATCAGTCCTAGGCTCCGGGATATTTCTCGGGCACCGACTCCACACAATCTGAGCCGCCTTTCTGAGATGACCAGCATGCCATTTCATGACGCGAAGAGACGCGCACTGTACAGGATGCTCCTGCACATTCTGCACCTCCTTGCCTTCGTCTCCCGTCCCGACACACCATGGCAGACGGTGTTACCACCCGAAGGCGAGGGAGGTCCCCAGTGTTGGTCCCTCTACAAGGGAGTTGATCCCCTTTACATTGGGGACCTGGGGTGGAGAGTGTTGCACGGAGCGGTGGTATGTAATAAACTTTTGAGTCGGTTCACGGGCTCGTCCGCCGCCTGTCTTCTCTGCGGTGAGGAAGAGACTGTTCCACGCATATATGGAGTGTGAGAGGTTACTGCCCCTGTACGGATATCTGAAGGGGTTGTTCCTCAAGTTCTAGTTACATTTTAGTCTAGTTACGATTCTAGTGTTCGGACACAAGGCAGGGAGTGGTGAGAGTCGAGTGGGGGCGTGGGACTTCCCTGTCAGTTTGCTCCTGGGCCTGGCCAAGATGGCCATTCGCGGGTCCAGGCAGCGGGCAGTTGATGGTCACACTAGAGTCGGCTGCCTGCCCCTCTTTCGGGCCCACGTCCGTGCACGTGTATCCGTGGAGAGGGAACACGCGGTGTCCACGGGGGCTCTGGAGGCCTTCCGTCAACGCTGGTCACCACGTGGGGTTGAGAGTATTGTAAACAATGAATGTACTGTTGTACTACAATGATTATTTGTTATAGCGTAATTTCTGATTATGTTTTGATGTGCTGTATCATATGACTGTGTCGAATAAAGTTTTTGAAAAATGAAAAAAAAAGAGAGGAGGGGAGAGAGGGGGTGAGAGGAGGGAGAGCAGAAGAGAGGGGAGAAAGAGAGGGAGAGAGAGAGGAGAGAGAGAGGGGGAACAGAGAGTGGGGGAGAGAGAGAGGGGGAGAGAGAGAGGAGGAGAGAGAGAGGGCGGGAGAGAGAGGGGGAGATAGGGGGATTATAGAGGCAGGACTGCCAACTCCCATGCATTGAGCGTGACAATCACGCATTTTGCCAAATTCTCATGCTGATCACAAATTTCTCACGCTCTGTCGCGAGAAATTCTGTGATCAACGAAAATTTCAAAACTAATATCAACTGCATGGGCCACGGGTGTTGGAAGCAGAAGCAGCGGCGGGTACATGTGCGGACGGGGAGCGGGGATGGCGAGTGTTTGCTGGGCTGGCGAGTGTTTGCTGGGCTGGCGAGTCGCTCACTGCAACTCCGGCCATGGAGCAGCCTCAGTGCAAGAGTCCCGGGCCGTCGGAGGCATCGGAAGCATTGCGCCGCTGCCGTGAGAGTCTCTGTGCCAGATTCGTCCAGGTGACCAGCATGGATCAGGCTGCGGCTCGGTGCATCCTGGAGGACAACCAATGGCTGCTGGAAGTAAGTACCAAGCACTGGGTAGAAATAGGGTGCCCTGGGTGGAAGATAGTGGACTTCAAATGAGAGTGGGTGGAGAAAGGACCCTGCTTGCCTGCTAGATTTTCACTTACTGTAACTGCAGGAAAAATGTTCCTGCTGAGGGGAAGACAGCAAAATACTGAAAATATTGGGGGCGAAAATGACTTCAGGACAGTTTGTTAGGAAAATGAAAAAAATGGTAACAGAATACATACAGCTGAGTGAGTATAATTTTATGGATGATAAATTGTGTTCATCCAATTGATGATCTCTTTGGCAAAGTAACTAGCATGTTCGATAACAAGGAAGCCAATGGATGTAACAAATTCTGTTGTAGATAATTTGGTCTGCGAAGTGCCCCATAAAAGATTACCGCATTAGATAAGCACCTGTGAACGTAACAGGTTAAGTCCAGTGGGTCAGATATGGGGCCAGATATATTGTCAGTGCAGATTTCTCACTCTCACCCTATGTTGGCAGCCCTGTAGGTATAGCAAGAAACACAAAGTTCTGGAATAACTCAGTGGGTCAGGCAGCATCTCTGGAGAACATGGATAGGGGATGTTTTGATTGTAGTGGGGGGGGGGGAGAGAAATCAGGTAGATTCAAAGCTAGTCAAATGTCAGGTGGATACAGATGAAGGGGATTGATTGGTAGATGGGTGGACAAAGGCCAGGGATGAAAAGGAGACACAGGGCTGCGAGATAAACTGAAAATTGTGTGGCAGAGGAAGGGATATAGGTGGAAGGGGAAAGGGGAAATTAGGGCTGGATAGTGGGAGAAATGGGTGCACATTGACGTGGGGCATAGGAAAAAGAAATGGGCATTTATGGGTTATTTACCTAAAATTGCAGAATTCAGTGTTCATATCCTGTTGGGATGTAAGTTCCTTGGGATGTTGCGATGCTGTTCCTCCAGTTTGCTTGCGGCTTCACTTTGGCAATGGAGGAGGCCCAGAACAGAAAGGTCAGTATGGGAATGAGAAGGGGAGTTAAAATGGTTAGATCAGAGATCCAGCAGGCCTTGACGGACTGAGCGCAAGTGTTTGGCAAAATAGTCGTCTAGTCTATTCTTGGTCTCGCTGATCTAAAGGAGATCACATTGGGATTAAGGTGAGGGGAGAAAGATTTAATAGGAACCTGAGGGGTAACTTTTTTTACACAAAGGGTGGTGGGTGTATAGAATGAGCTGCCGGAGGAGGTAGTTGAGGCAGATAATAGAGTAACATTTAAGAAACATTTAGACAGGTACATGGAAAGGACTGGTTTAAAGGGATATGGGCCAAATGCAGGCAAGTGGGACTAATGCAGATGGGACATGTGGGCCGGTGTGGGCAAGTTGGACGAAGGGCCTGTTTCCACACTGAACATCATTCAGTGTGGAAACAGGTCCTTCCATGACACTATTGAGAATTAAAAACAAATCTGTACATAAATTGAAAAGAAATGGTAATATGGTTAAAAATATACACCAAGTCCCCTCCTACTCCTCATTCTGTAAGACAAGTGCCATCTCACACCACAGAGCTGCATTACAGCCTCTGCAGTCTGGCAAGCTGCAATGACAGCATTAACCTGTTTCTTTGCAAAATCCATCTTCCTTTGATTGCACAGTGACGCAGTTCGTGGAGCTGCTGCCTTACAGCTCCAATGACCATGTTTAATCCGGACCAGTCAGTTCTCCTCAAGTCAGGGTGTCTTTCCCCAGCTGCTCGGGTTTCATCCCACACTTCAAAGACGTATGGGTTAGTCGAATATTTGGCCTCGTTAAAATTGCCCCTCTTGTGCAAGTGAGTTGTAGCACCTGTGGGGAGCTGAAGAATATACTGAGATTAGATTAATGTAAATGGTTGCTTGATGGTTAGCATAGACTTGGTGGGCTGAAGGGTTAGTGTCCATGGTGTAAGACTCGATGACTCTATTAACCTTACCTTCCTGACCTCACACTAAGGTGCTAATCACAGCACTGCTCACCTGAGCAACAATGACCCATTTACATTCAAACGAGACAAATCAGGATTCTTCTCTGCATTCTGAAATTGAACATGGTGACCCACTTAGCAGCTGTGATGAGCATCAAATTATCACTGTATCCAGAGGGCACGGGATATCAAGGCAGAAGACAGCTCATTGAGGTAAACTATGGCGCGCTGTTGGGAGATCAAGCCCCGGATCTTTAAAATTTAGGTAATGAAGCGGAATCTGTGAAATTTGTCTGTGAAACAGATATTTTCAGAATATATACATGAGATATGCTATTCAAATCACAAACTGCAGAGACATGGGGGTTAAACATAGCCATAATATAGATTTATATAGCTCCTTTAACGTGGCAAAATGTCCCAAAATGGCACAGAGGACATTATCAAATCGAGGTTGATGCTGAGGCGTGTAAGGTGCTGTTATAGTTGATGGCCCAAAACCTGAGTCAAAGAGGTACCTTTTATAAACAAGGTTTATAAAGGAAATTCCATGGCTGCAGCCTGTCAGCTGAAAGCATTGCTGTCAATGTCGGAGTAATTAAGTTCAGGGATGATGAAGTGGCCTGTACAAAGTAATGATATTTTGGAAGTTAGAAATTCCGATGAGCATAATAGCAGGGTGGTTAGTGAGTGAGAAGAATGTTAAAAGGAGGGCGTTTCTGCCAAATGAATATTTTATAAGTTAGGCACAGATAGTCATTGACACTTGGGAAATAGTGGATGATGAAGACAGCCTAACATGTAGGAAGAGTCTACAGCCCTTGAGGAGTTCCAACATTGTGGCCCAGCAACAATGAAGAAACAAGAATAGATTTTCAAGTCAGGATGGTGTGCGGCAGCAATGGCAACTTCCAGATGGTGGTGCTCCCATGCTTTTGCTGCCTTTGTCCTTCCAGCTGGTGGACTTTGTGAGCTTGGAAGGTGACGTCTAAGGAGTCTCGGTGTTTTTCTGCAGTGCATCCTGCAGATGGCACAACTGTGCATCAGAGCTGGAGTGAGTGTGGTTGTGGATGGGATGCCTATCAAGCGGGCTGCTATGTTTTGTATGGTGTTGAGCTGTCTGACTATCATTCAAGCTGTACTCATCCAGGCAAGTGGAGAGTATTCCATCACACTGCTGACTTGAACCGTAAATGGTGGACAGACTGCGGTGAGCTAGGAGGTGACTCACTCATGGCAAGATTCCTAGCCTCTGATCTGCTCTTGTTGTCACATTGTGCATGTGACTTCCCCAGTTTCTGGTCAATAGTGGCATCCTGGGATATTGATAGTGGGGGATTCAGCAGTGTTTAGCCAGGGTGTGTTAGAGGATGGTGGCAGGATATTTTATTTTTGGATATCTTCATTGCTTGGCATCTGTGAGGAATAAATAATATTTGCCACCTGTCAGCCCCGGCCTAGGTATTGTGCTGGTCTTGCTGCATTTGGATGTGGACTGCTTCACCATCTGAGGAGTCACAAATGGTGCTGTACATTGTGCAATCATTGGTGAAAATGCAACCTTACCGCTGAAGGAAGGTCATTGATGAAGATGGTTGGGCCTAGGAAAACTACCCTGAGTAACTCTTGCAGAGATGTCCTGCAGATGATTTGATTACCTTCAACCACCAGAACCATCTGCTTTTGTGCTAAATATGATTCCAACCAGTGAAGGGCATTCCCTCTGATTTCCATCGACTCAGGTTTAGTCAGGGCTCCTCAAAGTCATATTTAATCAAATGCTGCTTTTATGCTGAAGATAGTTATTCTCATTTAGATTTTGTCCATGTGTTAAAGAAGGAACTGCAGATGCTGGAGAATCAAGGGTTCCACAAAAAGCTGGAGAAACTCAGCGGGTGCAGCAGCATCTAAGGAGCGAAGGAGATAGGCGACGTTTCGGGTCACAACGCTCCGTCCTCAGTCTACTCACCTGCCTTCCTCCGGCCACAACCCCCATCCTTGCCGCGTGTTCACCATCCCCCCGGACCTCCCCCTCTCCGACACCGAAAGATCGGTCCTCAGCAGAGGTCTTACCTTTGTCCCCCTCCGTCCCCACCTCAATGAGTTCCGCGCCCACCACGACTTGGAGCTCTTCTACCGTCGCCTCCGCCTCACAGCGTTCTTCCACGGGAATAAGTCCTCGCCCCCCACTGATGATTCCTTTTTCTGTCTCCCACGAACCCCCTCCTCGTGGACCCCCCCTCGTGGCCCTCCAGCTTTAGAACTCTTTATACAGAACTGCTGTCGGGACATCAACCGCCTCGACTTCTCCACTCCCCGTCTCACTCCAATCTCTCCCCCCCCGAACGCACTGCCATCGAATCACTCCGTAACAACCCAGACTGGGTTATCAAACCCGCTGACAAGGGAGGTGCTGTGGTAGTCTGGCGCGTCAATCTCTACAAAGCGGAGGCCACGCGCCAACTCTCAGACACCTCCTCCTACTTACCCCTGGACCATGACCCCACGGACGAGCATCAGGCCACCATCTCGAGCACCATAACTGACTTCATTCCCTTCCCCCCCGAGCCTCCAACCTCATTGTTTCCCAGCCCCGCACGGCCCGATTTTACCTTCTCCCCAAAATCCACAAACCCGACTGCCCCGGCAGACCCACTGTCTCTGCCTGTTCATGCCCCACCGAACACATTTCCACATACCTTGACTCCATCCTATCCCCCTTTGTTAAATCCCTCCCCACCTATGTTCAAGACACCTCAGACACTCTCCGTCGGCTCCACGCATTCCATTCCCCAGGCCCCCATCCTCTCATCTTCACCATGGACGTCCACTCACTCTACACTTCCATCCCCCACCAGGATGGTCTCAAAGCCCTCCGGTACTGCCTCGACCAGAGGAGCAACCCATACCCGTCCACTGACACCCTCCTCCACCTTGCGGAGTTGGTCCTTTTTTAAAAATAAATAAATAAATAAATAAATAAATAAATAATATATATATATATATTTTAAAAACAGGAAGAAGGGTCTCGACCCGAAACGTCGCCTATCTCCTTCGCTCCTTAGATGCTGCTGCACCCGCTGAGTTTCTCCAGCTTTTTGTGTAACCCTAGATTTTGTCCATGCTTGGACTAAGGCTGTAATGTGGTCATGAACTGAGTGACTTTGGTGGTACATACACTGAGCTGCAGTGTGCAGGTTGCTGCTAAAGAAGTGCCACTTGATAACGCCATCGATCATCCCTTTCATCTCCTTGCCAATGATTCAGAGTGGACTAAGAGGGTAGCAAATTACCAGGTTGGATTTCTCCTGCTTCTTGCGAACAGGACATTCCTGGGCAATCTCCATATTGTTGGGTAGAAATCGGTGTTCTAGCTGACGAGCTTGGCCTTTGGAGTAGCCAATTCTGGAGTACCAAATGCAGCAACTGGGGCTCAACTGGGGAGATCTCGAAAGGCCTGCCAACAACCGAGTGAGGTGAAGGACATTTGTCAATGGCCTATGCTCCCTAGAGGAGCAAAGGGCGTAAGATGAAGAAGCAGAAATGCAACACAGTGGTGCAGCGGAAGAGTTGCTGCCTCACATCGTCAGCGACCTGGATTCAATCCTACAACGGGTGCTGTCAGTACGGAGTTTGTACATTTTCCCTGGGACCATATGGGTTTTCTCCGGGTGATCCGGTTTACTCCCACACTCCAAAGGCATACAGGTTAGCAGGTTGATTAACTTCTGTAAATTGTACATTGTCCCTGGTGTGTAGGATAGTGCTAGTATATGGTGTGATCATTGGTTGGTGTGAACACGGTGGGCTGAGGGCCAGCTTCCACACAGTATCTCTAAAGTCTGTGGTCTGCTCAGTTATTCATCGAACTTATATCCTACTGAAGCCTTTGACAACAGCAAAGATCCCAGCACCAATCCCTGCATTGCACCACAAGTCACAGATTTATAATCGGAGAAAAATCCTTCCCCAATTCCTCTGCTTCCAATCAATCAGACAATTTTGAATGCAATTAGCCAGTTCAACTTAATCCCTTGTGGCTTTATCTTTTGGACCAATCTGCCATGCAAAGCCTTGTCAAACACCTTACTAAAGTCCAGATGGACAACATTGAGTGCTCGTTCTTCATTAATGTCCTATGTTATGTCCTCAAAAAACCCAGTTAAATTAATGGGGCAGGATTTCCCTCACGCAATACCATGCTGACCAAACCTCATCAGTCCTTGGCTTTCCAAATTAATATAAATTGTGTCCTTTAAAACTTTCTCCAATAATTTCCCTACCATTGACGCGAGGCCTGTGATGAATCTTTGGAATCCATTATCCAAGCAGCGTGAGACTAAGTAATTGTTTGCATTAACAATCGAGAGCAATAGATATTAGAGATAGCATGGGATATGGTGGTAGCACAGGGTAATGATGTTGATGGTGAAGATGAGCTATCATCTCGTTGAATGAAGCATTAAAATGACGCAGCGGTAGAGTTGCTGCCTTACAGCGAATGCAGCACCGGAGACCCGGATTCGATCCCGACTACGGGTGCTGTCTGTATGGAGTTTGTACGTTCTCCCCATGATTGCGTTGGTTTTCTCTGAAATCTTCGCTTTCTTCCCACACTCAAAACGCGTACAGGTTTGTATGTTAATTGGCTTGGTAGATGTAAAAATTGGCCCTAATGTGTTGTGTGTATAGGATAGTGTTAATGAGCGGGGATCGTTGGTCAGCGCGGACCTGGTGGGCCGAAGGGCCTGTTTCCCCACTGTATACTAAACTAAACTAAATGGCTACTCACACTCCTCATTAATAATTTATTAAATTATTACTGCTACAGTGGGAACTAGTCAGGGCAGTCGGTGCTCGTTAGGACATGGGGTTGCAGAACTTTGCATAAGCAGAAGTTCAAGGAGAGTAGAGTGTGGGATGCTAGCCAGGTGAACATTAGAGTGGTGATCTTTCAGAGTGTAAATAGCATGGGGCACAGCGTGAAGATGGAAATTAACCATCTTAGAGATTGCATAGATTTGTTTGACGTTTATTTCAGTGAATTCGGACACAGAGGTTGCAAGCATTCTTGGTTAATTAAACGTCTTTGCCATAAAAAGGAATGGATGTGGTTAAAAGAAAAACAGTATCACAAACATATCCTATCGTCCCAATCCATGTACTGGGTGCTCAACAGCTTTCCAACGGAACTACTGAAGATGAGGATGGTGTGATACGATGTGCACTTATGTCTGAACAAGAGCAGAGAAAAAGGGTGTGCAGGATTCTTCAAAAGAACCTCTTTCCTATTCTCATCCTTTGACTCTCGACACCCTTTTCCAACAATATCCCAGATAATCCAATTTATAACATGAATATTCCATTGAACTGACGTGCACATAGTCATACAGCGCTGTCATACAGCATGGAAACATGCCCAATTTGCCCACGCCAACCAACATGCACTAGTCCCACCTGCATGCTTTTGGCCCCATATCTCTCTAAACTTGTCCTATCCATGTACCTATCTAAATGTTTCTTAAACGTTGCCTCAACTACCTCCTCCAGCTTGTTCCATGCACCCACCACCCTTTATGTAAAAGTGACCCATCGGGTTCTCATTAAATCTTTCCCTCCTCACCTTAAACCTATGTACATTGGTAATTGGAATTAGCCTTCCTCTCTCCTCTATCCTCAAGCAGCCTGGACTTGTTTTTTTTTTAACTCCACATTTATTGACATAACAAAATACCCATACAGGCAAAACAAAGAGACACACAAAAGACAGTCGCAAAATGCCAAAATACAAATCACCTAACCTCTATTTGCATCACATCGGATCCTCTTAACATTCTATCATAGAAGCATCTTATTCACAGGCACCAGAGC
This sequence comes from Raja brachyura, assembly GCA_963514005.1. The sequence goes on along the minus strand of OY740794.1, from coordinate 18,716,969 downwards.
AAGCTCATCCATTCATATCCTTAATCAATCTTGGCATTTGTAATAGTACCGGTTTCCATATAATATTAAAGGCATCGGTCCTCAACTGGAGTTTAGCAGTTATACTTTCCATCAAGTATACATTTTTCAATCTTTCCCTCCACTGTTGAACATTTGGTGGCATTTCCTTTCTCCATAGCACTGTTATCATCGTTTTAGCAATCAACAGCATCACCTCAAGCAAATAATTCTGATTTTGAATATGTGTTACTGCTGGAGTATCTCCTAATACAGAACAAGCCGGTTCCAAAGGTAGATCCACTCCCAGAATTAATTTAATCTCTACCTGGATGTCTCTCCAGTATTGGTACAATTTGGGACAATTCCAAAAAATATGTGTGTGATCACCGATCTTCCTACATTGTCTCCAGCATAAATTTGAGGTGTTACTGTATCTTGCCAGCACTAAAGGGGTCCTAAATACTCTCATTTTAATTTTCCATTTGAACTCCCTCCAAGAGGGGCTGCTTGTCAGCTTATGTCCCAAGAGACATGTCCTTTCCCATGTTTCATCTGTAATAATAATGTTCATTTCCAATTCCCATTTCTGTTTTGTTTCTGTAGTATTTCCTTTTATATAGTCTTGAAGTCCTTGATATAAATGGGATATCAAATTATTTTGTAACAATCCCTCTATAGTCATCAAGAAAATATTTTCCAAATTTGAAGGTAGTCTAGATATCTGCTTCCAATCCTGGACTTGTTAAAAGTGATATTGACATTGACGTTGACTTGTTCGGTTTCAGTGATTCCTCTGACAACGTGAGAGGAATTGTGTGCCTGATGGGCTGATTATTGTCTCCAATGTAGATGAGAGCATTGCCCATGGTATTGTAGAATTGCCTGACGAAACACTGAGCTCGTACATGCACAAAGCTGCTCCCTGAACTCACCTGGTTGTGCTTTTTATTTTGAGTTCACTCTAGATTGTTAGAGTAACACTTAAGTTCTACAAATGTATCAATGTGGCTTGCAAGTAAGATTTTAGTACAATATTTAAGAAATGTAGGCTCTGTATCTGCCAAGTCATTAGCAGCATAGTGCACCCTCACAAAAGCTCAGTAATAGTTATTTCCTACGGTGAGGGAAAGAATGTGCGTGGGTGTTGGAAGCAAGCTGGCCTGCTTTTTAGCATCTGTCTGGGTGAATTTTGTATTATGGTGTGACGATTATTACTGAAAACCTGAGGGCCTAAAAGTTGTTCCACTTCTTCTTTGCAGTCACTCTAGCGCTGCTTCTAAGAGTCATATAATGAGCAGAGCTCAAGGAACAATGTCATTAGGGGGTCCTGTTTAACCCTGTGCTAAATCTGACATTGGTGGCTTCTGGCTGGTGATCCCTATTAGAGTCATAGAGTCATACAGCGTGGAAACAGGCCCTTCAGCCCAAATTGCCTACACTGACCAACATGTCCCATCTACACTAGTCCCACCTGCCTGGTTTGGCCCCGTATCCTAAATCTCTTCTATCCATGTACCTGTCTAACTGTTTCTTAAATGTTGCATTTATCTGTTTATTGATCTGTTTCAAATTATTCCACATCTCAGTACATAGTCCAGCAGATGTAATCTTAGTGGATAGCTCTTGGCAGGGCATAGCACAATACCTTTGGGATGATGTTGCTATTTAATGCATGGACACTGTAATGATGGGAGGGTAGTGGAGGATGCTCCCACGGGGTTGGTGTGATCTGCACTGGCCATGAAGACCTGTGTCAGTGTTGAGCGCATCCATAATGGAAGGGAACCATGAGACACCCCCTCCAATAACCACAGCCAGTGAGATGGGAAATGTCATTGCAGATGAATTTTCCATGTTGCATTACTGCTGGCACTTGATGAGATTTATGTCAGAAAAACAGTATAAGAGGGAATAAACTCCCGCCACAAAATACTTTCTAACAGTCAGTTAAGGTACCCAGAATATGCACCAAATTGCTCTGCATTGGGGGTAACCCAACTTTAATCTGCACAGCGCTATTGTTTTGGGGATTCGTGTAAACACATTTCTAGCCCAACATTTAGGATATTTACTTTCAGCACTAGGCATCTTAATGTCAGATATAAATCAAATGCATTTACAACAGTTACAGATAAGACTTTTATGGGCCTGTCCCACTTAGGCGACTGCCAGCGACTGCCAAGTTGCCGGCAGTCACCTGAAAAACCGTCAACTGGAACGGCGACAAACACACACATCGCTTCCTTCACCAGCCCGTTATGCAGGCAAGGGACAGGGCAAGCGGGGGAGCGCTGCCTGAGTGAAATTCACACGGTGCAAAGCTAAGGTGATACCACGATGAACAGGAAGGTTGGCGCTGTAATTAAGACGGCTAAAGCACAGTGTGCGGTAAGTCCTTTAAAAGAGATGGGGAGAGGGGGGAGAAGGAGAGAGAAGGAGTGGAGACAACTTTTAAGAAGCCAGAGATACATGGCTGTGCAGCTCGGCGGACATTTAACATTATCAGTCAGTTATCCTTGGTTCTGAAAATTACGTTTTTTTCCCAATGAGCCAATGAAATTCACCAGTCAGCATCGGCAACAACCTACGAGAACCTAAGAGAACCTTCGACCTCTTGGCAACCCATTGGGACCTCCTGCCGACCCACCTACGGCTCAAGAAATCTCGCTACTCTCCTTGGCGGTTTCATTCAAGTCGCCGCTATTTTTTCAACATGTTGAAAAATTCTCGGCGGCCATAATGAGGCCGCGATTAGTTCCCAGAATGCGGGAACTCTTCACGACCATGAAGGCGACTCCCCGGCAACCACCCGCGAACATGTGGCAACCATGAGGCGACCGCATAGTCTCCTGTAGTCGCCTAAAAAGTCGCCTAAGTGGGACAGACACATGAACAGGCAGGGAATAGATCGATACAGATCATGTGAAAGCAGGTGGGTTAGTTAAATTGACACCATGATCAGCACGGACATAGTGGGCTGAATGGCCTGTTCTTGTGCTGCACTATTCTATGTCTAATTATGACCCACCAGGAGTTATCAGCCACAATCCCACTGTTCAATAATGCCTCACACAAGCCTCATGGCCACTGATCTTTGAGGCTGACCTGAAACACTAAAGCACAAGATTAATGTCTCACAAGCCTGAATTGGATTTGAACCCAGTGTCAGAAGTCCCCTTGTCCAGAAACAATACCCTGCCAATTCAGTACGCCACATGATCACCCAGTATCATTAATCCAAGCCTGTTCCATTTCTCCTGAGCAGAAAAGAAGCCCCAATCTTTTTGATACTGGATTACCTTTGTACTAACAAAAATGCAGTTTACCCAAATTTGTGTGGATGATCTAATGATTCTGAAGTTAAAGTTCTCTAATGACATTTTATTATATTTGTTTATGTCTATTAAACATAAGGCAGGGTTCAAGCTTGATACTTTTCTGCCAGCCATAATTAATTTCAAAAATTGCTGTTCACTGATGCACAGCTTTCTGATTGAAGTGTATTCAGCATGTTTGTAGTTTAAAACTCTGTTCACTAATGCAGGATTGTTCTGATGGGTTTGGATGTATTCCAGTGGAAACTTATGGCTCTCTGTTTGCTTACCCCTTTGTAGTAATAGTAATTAATCAGCGTTTGAGTGTTTTCGAGGCACTTTAGAGAGGTTGTGCAATGGAATAGGTTTGGCATTTTATCACGGTAAACCAGCGACGTGCTGAGCCCAACTGAAGGACAGTAAATTATAGATTTAAGCAGCTTGACTGGGCCAGCAACAGCAGCACTGTGATTCGGAGTGGTAAGAAGATGGTTATTGTTACATATGCACGGAGCAAGAACGACCATGGTGTGTGAGAGCACGGTTTATTGAGTCATGGCAAACATGGGTGTGTCTGAGCGAGATGCAGCGGGGACCAAACGCATGAGTGTGGAAATCACCATCTGAATTCCCAAAACCTTGGCACCATTCAAGACATGAGGGCAGGGGTGCATTGAAATAATCCCCTTGTGCCTGAATGTGACTTCGAGTCCAGAGGAACGTAGCATTATCCTCGACAAAGCAGCCCCTCTTGTGTGGCATCTCATTGGGGAGGCATTGGGGCATAGCGGTAGAGTTGCTGCCTTACAGCGCCAGAGACCCGGTTTTCAATCCTGACTACGGGTGCTGTCTGTACCGAGTTTGTACGTTCTCCCCGTGATCGGGTGGGTTTTTTCCAGGTGCTCCGGTTTCCTCCCACACTCCAAAGACCTATGTGGAAACTCATCCACATGGTTCTGAAACACACTGACATTGGAACTCTCAATGCAAACCATGATATTGCTTGATCTGGATTAACAAAATTTAAATCAGACGTCAATGACCATGTGTGCAGGAAGGAACTGCAGTTGCTGGTTTATACCAAGGATAGACAAAAAAAAGAAGAGTTCCGACCCAATAGATCACCTATTATTTTTCGCCAGAGATGCTGCCTGACTCAATGACCATGTTCAGCCTGACACTGCAAACTCATCTGCTTACCTTTCAATGAAATTGAATTGAATTGAAAACATTATTGTCATATGTGACAAGTCACAGTGAAATTCTTTGTTTGCATAGCCAAGGTATACAAATAGTCGCCACAAAAAGGGCATCGACAAAGTTACAAAGTATCCCCCACCAGGTCCTCCTTTGTTCTTCCACACTCCTCCCCCCCCCCCCTCACCCTCATGGCAGTCCCCCCCCATCCTCATTTGTTGTTCCTACACCCCACCCCCTTACTGCGGTCCCCATCGCAGGTCCTTCTTTGTTCCCGGTGGCGCTTCCTCCGGCTCTGTTCAACGCAGGCTCTGGCAGTGGGTACCGGCGTCCCTGGATCATTGACCCACAGGTACCAATCACCATCTCTTTTCTGTACAGCTCCTGATCCCTACCCCCAACGCCCGTAGGTTCGCTTTGCCCATGTAGCCCAATCGTCCAAAGCCTTGTCTGAGGTGCCAGTTTACCCCAAGGTGGATTTTGTCCGATAATGTGCCAATGGGCCTCCTCATCCCTCTAAATGCTGGATCCAACCAGGAGATAACTTCCACGGGATCTGGTAACTCCCTGCAGCTCACTATAGGTAGTAGATAGGGTGAGGTACCTCAGCTGCTGGAGTTAAATGTCTGAAATCATTGTTATGATCAGTAGAGAGGTCAGGTTCAAGACATTACAGATGTCAAAGCAGAAGCTACTCAATACTTCATAATTTCTTTATTGTATTTTTCAGGGGCATTATGTACGGCTTTGTCCTGGCGATGATCGAACTTGGACAGCTGGGCAAGCTGGACTTCTACTTCACCGACTGCCTATTCTTTGGAGCTCTGATTTCAGCCACTGACCCAGGCAAGTAAAGAAAACAAGGGCAGAGGAAACACGGGAGGCAGCTTTCCCTGGGGTGTCCACACCACTGCCATGGAGTGATTGGAACTAACACTACATCAGCAGTCCTCACTGTTCTATCACAGGGCCCCATTCTTCATCCATCCTTTGTTTTTGATCTGGACATCCCAACTTTCTGTCTCTCTGTCGCTGGCTGCTTGGACAAAGCTTCTGACTGCTTATTCTGATATCTCATTATATGTCCCCAAGGTGGTTTTTGTCCAACAATGTGTCTCTGAAGTGTCCTACAAGGTTAACATGGCACCATGGCAGGTGGACTGCAGTCGGGATCTTTTACTTTTTAGACTGTTAGATATACAGCGTGAAAACAGGCCCTTCGGCCCGCGGAGTCCACGCCAACCAGCAATCACCCCGTACACTAACACGATCTGACACGCTCGGGACAATTTACAATTTACAATCACAAGTCCTCATTATGCCTTCAGTTCCTCATATCTGCCAACAGCTCTTCATGTGCTGGGCGTCGCAAAGAATGCCAGCACCGTGGACTGCTGCAACAAGGCAAGAGTGTTACAATGAAGGTGTCACTGGAGTGAGGTCAGCACATTTGTGCAAGTGTCTACAGCTGCTAAAGGCCAGTAATCCCATTGAACGTGCTGGAGTGGTGAAAACACCCCCAGTATTTCATTAAACTAAAGAGTACAGTTAATTTCTAATGACCTGGAATATTGTTAACATACCAAGCTATTGTCAGATCCAGTTTAATGCCGAATGAGCAGACCTTTTTCAGAAGGCATCATGGTTCCGATTGTATACCAAAAACACAAACAGCAGGAGTCTAAAGATGAGTCCCGACCTGAAACATTGCCTGTCAGTCTGAAGAAGGGCCCCAGTTCCAAATGTTCATTCCCATCCCAGATGCTTCCTGATGCTAAGTTCTTCCAGCACCTTGTTTTGAGCAGGAATAATGTGCTATTCAGTGGCATTGCAGTCTTTGGAAAGGGGACAGAGAAGGTTTCCTGGAAGTGACAGTGGGAAAGTCAGAGTTGAGTTGGTGAGATTGATGAATGTTGTAACTGTGACCAAGCCACAAGGAGAATGGAGATGTGAAATCTCTTTATTCATCATGACGAACAGCTCAGTACAATCTCCATGAACTCAAAATACATTGAGTTTTTATACTCTTGAGAAAAGAGAACAGCAGGTGGTTCAATACATTTTCAAGAACTACAACATTGTTTACATCAATATTTGGATCCAACAAATGTTTCCATTGACTTACAAATTCAGTACACTACAACTGACAAGACACTTCTGAATGTGTAGGAAGGAACAGCAGATGCTGGTTTATACCGAAGATAGACACAAGATGCTGGAGTAACTCAGCGGGACAGCCAGCATCTCTGGATAGAACGAATAGGTGACGTTACAGGTCGAGACCCTTCTTCGGACACTTCTGAATGTCATGTTCAAAAACCTTTGCTGGATTAAACTAAGTCACATGGATGGTTTAAAAGTTTCTGTGGACAGGGAATCAGGACAAATAAATGAATATTGTGAGGGGCGACTCTATGGGAACACAGGCATCCCAATTATTCACAGGCAGAGCAGATAAGCCTGTGACCATGCTTGATGTGATTAGTGACAATCTGCTCAAGAACCTTGGTTAATTTCTATCACAATGATGCAGAATAACTACGCTGAGGTGTCTGATGCATGGTTTGATGTTGTCCCCCTAACCAGAGCCCCATTGTTTTATATTTGGCTGATGCATGTAAGCATGTCTCGTGGTTATATTAGTTTGCAAGCGTATATCTTGAGTAGCCTACTGCTGTAGGCCGGAAGCTTATGCTCTGCACACCATACTATTTGTTTACTAAGGAATGAGTAGGTTAACCTATCATGAGCGTTTGACGGCACTGAGCCTGTACTCACTGGAGTTTAAAAGAATGAGGTGTTACCATCATTGAAATGTATAGAAAAGTGAAAGGTTTGATAGAGTGGATGTGGAGAGGCTGTTTCCACTAGTGGGAGAGTCTAGGACTAGAAGTCATAGCCTCAGAATTAAAGGACGTTCTTTTAGGAAGGAGATGAGGATAAATTTCTTTAGTCAGAGGGTGGTGAATCTGTGCAATGCTTTGCCACAGAAGGCTGAGGAGGCCGTCAGTGGATATTTTTAAGGCAGAGAGATTTCTGATTAGTACGGGTGCCAGAGGTTATGGGGAGAAGGCAGGAGAGTGGGGTTAGGACGGAGAGATAGATCAGCCATGATTGAATGGCGGAGTTGACTTGATGGGCCGAATGGCCTAATTCTACTCACATCACTTATGACCTTAAGATGATCTTTGAATCCCAGCCCTAATACTTGTAGTTTCCATTTTGACAGTTTTAAAAAAAAGACTAGTTCTCATTTGTATTAATGGCTGCTATCCTGCAATTCCAGAAGGCTGACCTATAATTAACAAGGACAACCTAGACCATTGAAGCCTAATGGGAGATTAAATGGGGATGTTCAAAATGATGATGGTTTTGATAAAAAAATAAGTCATTTTCTATTGGCAAAAGTGAAGGTAAACTTAGGATATGGAATTGGCAAAATAAATGATTCCTTCGTCTTCCTGCTCCCACCTGGAGCGTGAAAGCACACACCACCAGACGCAGGAACAGCTTTTTCCCCTGTTATCTGTTATCAGGGTTTTGGTCCTTCCATCAGCAAGGGTACTGTCTGATTCACCTCTCCCCCACTGCAGACTTAGGACTTTGTTAATGGAAGTCAGAGGATAATGGTTATGTGAAATGGGCTGCCAGGAGGTAGTTAAGGCAGGTACAATAACAACATTTAAAAGATACTTGGACAGTGACATGGATAGGAAAAGTTTAGAGGGATATAGGCCAAATGCCGGCAAATGGGACTAGCTTCGATGGGGCATCTTGGTTGACATGGGTGAGTTGGGCTGAAAGGCCCATTTCCATGCTATATGACTATGACTCTCTAAATGATGCATTACAATGCTTAGACCTATATTCAGCATTCAGCATCTTCACCTTTGCTGGAGCTATTGTACTTGAGTTTGATTTGATTGTAGTTAAGTTTTGTATTATCTGATCTGATCTGATTGGATAGCTCATAAAATAACATTTTTCACTGTACCTCTGTACATAAGACAATAATAAACCTAAATTTAAACCACAGGGAAGTGAGGAGATAACTTCAAATAATAAGAATGCCAACACTTAAATGTCTGCACCTTTCACTGGTATCTGGCTGCATGCAGCTGCAGACCATCTCTGCTTCAAACTGAGGAAAGCTTAAGATACACATTTAATAGGAAGAATATCTTCAAAAACAAGCAGATTCCCTACTTCAACTCCTGTACATTGAATTGCGATGTAGACTGAGGCTTTGTGTTTGCTCCCTGCAGCAATAGTTCCGTTGATGAATTATACTTAATGGTGCCTTTTGGATGCTGACGCACGTTGCCTAGCAACTTGTGGTGCAATGAATTAGAGCTTACAAGGCCTGTATTTAAGTGAGCCCAGGAAGTCTCAAATGGCTGTGATAACCCGTAGGGTTAGGTCTGCTTTGGGGATTAATTTTGCTTGTCTCACCCTCCCGCTAATGCCTGACTAAAAGTTGCCCCTCTTTGTCGTTTCTCTACATACAGTGACGGTGCTGGCCATTTTCCATGAGCTCGACGTGGATCCACAACTCTATACGTTGCTCTTTGGGGAGAGCGTTCTCAATGATGCTGTCGCCATAGTCTTGACATAGTAAGTGTTGATCTTTTTGACTGACGTCGCCAGGGTGATAATGAGTCACGTGTGTACCCCTGTGACCCCCTCCTCACCATCACCCTACCTCCTCCGAACACCATTGTCAAGGCTTACAACTGCATTTTGTCGACAAGAAGGCGCCGCTTCTGAAATGGATATTTCACCCATAAAAAAACATTTCTGTCACATCCATCCAGCTGCGTTGTGCTGCAGTATACTCGTCAATATATCTAAACATTACTTTGCAAAGGATTAGTTTGCAGACCCTGAATAATTACCAGCCACAGCAGACCCATGTTTGCGTCTGCTGTTTTCTGTTCCTTTTGATGTTTTTTCTTCTGTCTAATATGCAAAGGCCAGAGGAATGAGGAAATTGCAACTTGGCAGGGAATCGGAGAATTGTTATGGCACAGAAGGAAGCCATTCGTTTCATCTAGTCTGGGCTAGTCCTGGTAGAGGAGTCCTGTCAGTCATATTCCCTTGCTGTTTCCACATTTTACTCATATTTTTATATAATCTTTGCAGCGGCAGATTTTTATATTGTTCAAGAGATTACTCCCACAAGCCACTAAGTGGACTACATGATTAAGGAGAATGTCGTAATACACATGTGAGCTCTCCGCCAGAGACCTTCAGTGCTTCTTCACAGATAAATCTTCATAACACAGTCCTTTGGTTAACAGATTCTTTATTGTTGATGAAAAACAATAAGGTACACCCAACCTTCTTCCGACTCGTACACTATAATCTTCATCAAACTCCAGCTTATCGCTTTACAGGTTAGAAAACTCCTTGTGTCTCCATTACGCTTCGCATGGTCAAAGGGTATGCCTTCCTCATGCAGGTCCAAAACTAAACTAAAAACTAAGCTTCTGCGCAAGAAACGTAGCTCCAAACACAACCTAAAGACACATGCCATAATTAATGACACACAAAATAAGTCAAATGGCCACTACATACCGGCCCCTAATTGTTCTGAGGCAATTATTGATAAACATTAAAAAAGTAGCCATGAAGGCTTAACATATATCAAAAGCAAAAGGTCAGGAAATTGAACTCCATGGCTCCCTGTCGTGGAATTGAACCCCGGTCTCCCGCATGACAAGCGGGGATACTAACCACTATACAAACGAGGAAAAATAGCATGCACTATATATCTGCAATCAGAATTTTTCATCGACTCTTCCATCTTCAATTTCGCCTTCCAGAAGCATGCATAACTAGGTTACTAATCTTATTAAAACACTGGTTTTAGTTTAAAGCCGTACCGTGCGCACCCAACCCTGTATATAGTCCAAAATATAACAGTCCAAAGCTTTGATAGCATGAAACATCTTCCTCCATGTCCGATCAACTCATGGATGTGTTGTAACAACAATGTTGAAGTGTGCAAATCCTTCGAGAGAATAACAGGATTTTTAGCAATTAAGTTCACTGTTTGGTTTGATTTAATTTCCGGATCATTAGCAGAGATTTCAAATCCCAGCTCAAGCTGTGGCCAATCTCTGGCAGGGCGACTCTAGTTCATTGATCCATCTCTTATTGCTTAAGAAGCAGTTCACCATCACTTCCCTGTAAACTTAATTCGCAGGATTTTCTTTTGTGTTAACATATTTAGTCATTAGTAACTCCCAATACTCTTTCCATTGGCAGATTGTCTCTGTCCAAATCCAACTCTCTGGTTTCTTTGGCTCTATCATTTGGTAGAATGCTTTCACAATTGTTGCTTATTCACTTAGAAAGTGTTAATCCTCCCTTATTGCAAAGGGAAGTCAAATGTTCTTCTAGTTGAATTGCTTCCTGCTCAGTAGACATTGGTTTTAAGCAATCATCCTTATAGGAATTATTCTTCAGAGATTCTTACTTCAAGAAATTTAGTAGTCTCGCCAAACTGGCGTTTCAAATTCTGGTTGCGTTGCTCTGCCATAGGATGATTATTCGGCAAATTAAAACTTTCTTGTTTGAAAGGTAAGTCCAGTCAATCCGTCAATCTTTACTTTTTTTTAATTAGTAGTTTTTTATTGGAGGGAAAAAATAAAATAAAAAAAATTCACAGTACATCTGATGTATGGCATTACATTTTCCTCCATTTTGTTTTTTATAAATAATAATAATAATAATAATAATAATATAAACAAAATAACCCTAACCCACCCTCCCTAAACACCCCTTGGCAGCTTATTTTTTCACAATCCAAATATATCACAAAATCAAATGCACTTTTTAACAATAATACAGTAACAAAACAGAATAAAGGCTGATCCCCACTTAATGTCAAGTGCCCTCAGTCAATAGGTAGTTCCTTTAGACCCTCAAAGTATGATTAAAAGGGTTCCCATTTCAAATCAAACTTTTTCACAGACCCCCTCAATGTGAAATTAATCTTTTCTAACCTTAAAAAAAACATGACGTCTTCCAGCCAAGCAGCAGCAGATGAAGGAGTGGTAGATTTCCAGACCAGTAAGATTCTCCTACGGGCCAAAAGTGATGTAAATGTAATGATATCAGACTGGGTTGTATTTAATCTTTACTTGTCGTCAATCTTTACAGAGTAGTTCATAATATCCATGAACTTCAACTCTTCATTTCGACATTTCTTCAGATTCCTTATTGGTACTTTCATTAAAGTCATGATTGCATTGCTTCATCGCCTTTTTTCTAATTTATCAGTAGATATTTGATTAACAGCAATAGTAGAATAGCTATTCTGATTCCTGTTTTCGGTATTCCTTCTCAAGGAGCCATAGATAACCCATCCAAGTCGGGTTTTTGGAGCATACGGTCCATCACCTGGGCTCCTAACAATCTGTAAAGGTTCCAATGCCTTCAAAACATTTGTTCCGATAAGTAGATCAACACTAGAATTTATTTCAGATATTTTGACATTCTTCAGGTAAGGCCATTGTTTCAAGTCTTCATGTCTGGGTATATGTTGATGACAAACAGGCATGGTTCCATGTGTAAACACTTCAGATATTGGTATAAAAGTATCTTCATCCAGACTGGATATCTCCATACTCGTAATGTAATGACTCCTGCTCTCTTTATCTTTAGTCATGGTACGTAATCAAATCTTAGTCTCTTTTCCTGTGATGTTCAGCCTTCTCGTCAGGCTTTCTGTGCAAAAGGTAGTTGAACTTACGTGATCCAAAGAAGCAAATACACTGTATTTGTCTTACTATTCCTCACCTGTACTGGTAAAATAGAAAAACTACAAGCTCCAACCGCGGCCCCAATATGAGCAGTTACTTGAGGCGAGCTGGTAGCATCACTAGAAGTTGTCTTCTCCTTCGGTTCTGTTTGCTCCGGTTCATCCTCTTCCATTTGCTCTGGTAGCTCTTCATCTATTTGTTCCAGTTCTTCCTCTTCCATTGGCTCTGGTAGCTCTTCTTCAGTGTGAAGTACTTCAGGATGATATTACCTGCACTTATAACAAATTATTGGACTCTTACAGCCTCTCACCATATGTCCTTTTTTTCAAACATCCAAAACAGATTCCCTTCTCTTTCAAGAAATCCATCTTTTCTTCATATTCTTTCATCTTGAATCTTCGACACCATCGTATGGTGTGACCCTCTTCATCACGTAACAAACAAAATACCATTTGCTTGCTAGTGGATACATTTCCTGTCATTCCATCTGTCCTTCCCACAGTTATGGTTGTGGTAGCAAAATTACTTCTCATAGGTTCTTCAGTTTTGGTAAAGGTAGAACCTTTGTTAGTTGCAATTGGTTTACGATCTTCAATAGTCCCTTTCTGGCTCTAACATGTACCGTACTTCCCTTGCTAAGAATTTCACCAGGTCTCGTAGCCTGGCTACTCGCTTCTTCTTATCCATTATTTTGCCTGCTTTATATCTCCACCTTTCTCTCAGTCTTCTGGAAAACGTGCTAAAGATGACGAGTATTACTCGCAAGTTAATTTCCTTCATGTGGCCGAGATTTTTCATTGAGCTGCAACAACCTCTCAGAAATATTACCTATTTACTCAATGCCTCCCCATCTTCTGGCATGATTTCTTTCCAAGCATGGGCCTTCTCCATGTATGCATTAGCAATCCTCTGTTCATTACCAAAACATTCTTCAAGTAACCTTCTCGCCTTTTTATAGCCATGGCTGCCTGGCTCATTTTGACAACTTTCTTCATCTCCGCTTGTGTACTTCACCAGAAATCGTAAGCGCTCCTTTTCATCTATAACATTTGTTTCTAATACTTCTTCTAATGCCCTTACAAAAGCTTCATACCACAAAGGATCTCCATCATATGTAGGAATTTCTGCTGGTGGTAGAGTGAGAGAGGTATTTTGTCGAGCTATGATCTGGTTGAATTCAGCTTGCCTATTCGCCCATGCCAATACTCCACCCTGATAACCTTGGCTTGGCTGCAACGGACGATAGACAGGCCTTGGCTCAAACTGGCTTGCTCGAGCCTGTGCACCAGGCCTTGGAAAAGCGTGGTCCGCTATTGGTTTGTCCCGAGCATCTACAGATGCTCCATTAATAGTTTGTTTCGATCTAGCACTCATTTGCTGAGATGAAGTTTTTCCCATCTTACTCTGTTCCAATGGGTTTTCAAAGCCATGAAATCCGGTTGACCTTGATTGTGAAATTAATCCAACTGCTGACTCACTTGGAGCAGTTTTTCCTCTTGGTCCAGAGCTCATCGTCTTCAATAATCTAGAGCTGCATCTTGAACCCTCTCTTTCCAGTATCTCCTTCTTTGGTTTGGCCACCGCCATCTTTGTGTCTAGTTCCAGTTGTTCCTTTCGTCGCCTCATCTTTTCTTCTTGTCGCCTCATCTCTTCCTTTTGTCGTCTCATCTCTTCTTTCATCTATTCTTCTCGTCGCCTCGTCTCTTCTTTCATCTGTTCTTCTCATCGTCTCATCTTTTCTTCTTCTTGCTCAAACTCATGTTTCTTCTTCAAGGCATCCGCTTCTATTGAGAGAGAGGCTAGATCAGCTTCAACTCCCATTCGGCAGAAGCCCTTGATACTGAACTGGCTGTAGAAGCAGATTTATGTCCTGATCTACGTGTAGATGCTTTCGAGATATTATCTCTTGATGTTATTTCATCTTCCATTCTGGCACCTTGATGCATCACACCTACATTTGTTAAGCGCGTAAGTCGTGGTATAATTTCAGATAACCACTCGTCTGCCTTATCCATTAACCCATTGAATATCTTCACCCTGTCTTCCCACCACTGGATGTGTCTTACGTGTTCTTCCCAAGGCGGTTGTGAACACAGCAACATATTTTGTTTCTTTCCAACCTCTTGGCAGAGGTTCCTTATTTGGCCCAGATTAGATTCTACTTTGATCGCGCTCTGTACTGATTTCATTAGTTTCTTCTGTTTTTCAATTCATCTGGTAACCTGTTGCCATAATTTGTTTCCCTCCCTTTCGGTTTCTTTCAGGTATGCAGCTTGTTCTTGACTAAACTTGACTTCGCCACCTTGTGGTTCCTCAGGCGTGGCATCTTCTTCATCTTCAGGTTCCATGATTTTAAACAGGTCTTGGATGATTTCCAATTCTTTAAATTGAACAAGAAATGTCCTCTGCTGGTTGTTCAAATTTTGTTTTGTCAACATTTTCATCAGTACAATAACAAACTGAGATTGTTGCCAACATCTCATCAACATCCACGGGCTAGCAGTGATGTTAGTTCAGAAGGAATGTATGTTATCAAGACTTCAAAACAATTTCCAAGGTTGGACGTTCTGGATTTCTCCAGGAAAATTGGAAAAACACTTTTTTTGGCTATCTTCCAAGCTAGTGGCTGGCATTCATTTATCTGGCTCTTCTTACAGATTTTACATAATATCTTGATAATGTCTTCAGATCTTCAAATAAGTATCTTCGCTGTCGATAAACCATGAGGCCATATCTGGCCGAGATCTTTTGTCTTCAGTTCCGCGGCTGGAACCGATCTTTTAGCCAAAACCTCAATCGAGGTCTTAGCCAAAACTTCTGTCCCACTCTCTGGGACTGGGTTACACCCCCTATCAGAGGTATCCTTTGACTTAATGTAGAGGCAGATTTTTATATTGTTCAAGAGATTACTCCCTCAAGCCACTATATAAGAGGACTATATGATTAAGGAGAATGTCGTAATACACAAGTGATCTCTCCGTCAGAGACCTTCAGAGCTTCTTCACAGATAAATCTTCATAACACAGTCTTTTGATTAATAGATTCTTTACTGTTGATGAAAAACAATAAGCTACATCCAACCTTCTTCCCACCCATACACTATAATCTTCATCAAACTCCAGCATATCACTTTAAAGGTTAGAAAACTCCTCGCGTCTCCGTTACACTTTGCATGGTCAAAGGGTATGCCTTCCCCATGCAAGTCCAAAACTAAACTAAAAACTAAGCTTCTGCGCAAGAAACCTAGCTTCAAACACTCCCTAAAATATGTCATAAATCCCACCCACATAATAACGGGCAGTCTAAAATTTAAAGACACATGCCATAATTAATGACACGCAAATAGCTACTACAATCTTGAAGGAGGCCATTCAGCCCATTAATTGCATGCCAGCTCTGAGAATAATCCTCAACAGCCGCATCAACCAATGACAAAGGGCTCACTGGTGCAAACCGGTGGCATCAACTCATTGTACTAAAGTGAAACAATACAAAGTGCTGAAGGAACTCAGCAGATTGAATCAGTCAGAAGAAGAGGCATTTATCCATGTTCTCCAGAGATGCTGCCTAACATGGTGAGTTTGAAAAAGCTTTTCATCGTACTTCAGTACACGTGACAATAAACTAAACTGAAACTGAAACTGAACTGAGTTACTCCAGCACTTTGTGTATTACCCTTCATCTGCAGTTCTTCATTTCAACTATACAATGATAATACCTTACTCGGTTATGACGAACAATTGGCAATAACAGACACCCCCCTCCTCTCCCTCAACTCCCCATGGTCCATTATAACAAAGGTTTACTGTTTGCTGTAATAACTTGAATGGCAGTAAATACATTGTCACATCAATGTTTCAAGCAATGCCTGCTAATATTGGCAGCAGTAATTTTCATCCAAAAAGTGAGGCAGTGTTTCAAATAAAATAGCAAATGATAATAGGTGCATAAAATAACTGGAATTTCCAAAGTATTCCTATGATGAAGGCTATTTGGCTTGTTCCACTTTGGCAAGACTCTTCTGTCCCCTCTGGCAGCATGGGAATGATAGGAGGGAATGAACAGGGTGACATTTCAGGTCGTGACCCTTCTTCAGTCCATCTGAACAAGCATCCCAACCCAAAACACCGCCTGTCCATTCCATCCACAAATGCTACCTGACTCACTGAGTATCTCCAGCACTTTGTGTTTTGATCTTGATTCCAGCATCTGCAGTTTCTTGTGTCTTCTATCTCCTCAGTATTCTGTAATCAGGATGTGTTCTGGCAATTGTTCGTATGATTTGTATCTATTACTTTGAGCTCTGAGGTTCGGTGTTTTGTTTGTGTTTAATGAAGTCATCTTGGCATTGAGGGTGTCTTTGAAAATAAGTCTATGGAAAATCCATTATCCTTCCTTTTCACTTCAGCATTTGTCCTGTGGGACTGTCAACCAGTTTCTCCTTTGTATATGAATCGATCATGATTGCCTGCATTATAGTTCATCGTGTATTCTCCAGGGCTTACACTATTATTTATTCTATTTATTCAGTAATTCCTGAGCTGCCTCCTTCCATCCCAAAGCACAGTCTTGTTTGGTAAAATTTGCAAATGTGTCCCCTTCTGAACCCAGAAAATATATGCAAATATAAAACAGTAAAACTGCCAAACACTAAACCCTGATACAAACTTCTCATAAAATTTCACTCCACTTTGACTGTGCACCTCTAACAAGTGGCCAAGCCCAACTTAGTCTGAAACTCCACGTTTTTGAGTTTAAATCATGACTTTTCCTGTACAATTTCACCAGGTGAATTTTGTAATAGAAATGCTTTAAATTATTGAATTTTCTACAATCTATTTAAGTTGTCACTTTTTCAAAGCAACTGAAACAAAATCTGCATCTACGCTAACTGCTGTTTGGTCTTTCTTTATTATATAGCTAATCCTTGAGTTAACTCACTCTCCGACTTTACATGAAGTAGGATATGTTTGATTGTTCATCTTGTCAACCATTTTGTGCATGGTTACCAAATAGTACCTTGGACAATAGTACCATGGTTGACTGGTCCGGAAAGTTAGATCACATAGGATCCAGGGTTAACTAGACAATTAGAAACAAAATTGGCTTATAGGTAGGAGACAGAGGGTGGTGCAGATTGTTGTTAATCAGACTGAAGCCCTGTAATAAGTGTGCCACAGGGTTCACTGTTGTTCATTACTTACATTAAAGATTTGGATAAGAATATAGGTGGCATGATTAATAAGTTTGCTGATGATATTGATGGAAAATGAACAGTGAAAATATTGTCTTAGCTGACAGAGGGATATTGATTAACTGGGCCAGTTAAATGCCTTCGTTCACACTTTCCACAACAACTTGGTCTGGTAGCTCGTTCCATATACCCTCCACCCTCTTGAGTTAAAAAGTTGCCGCTCAGTTTCCCGTTAAATCTTTCTGCTCTCATCATAAATTAATTTACGCTGGTTTCCCTGGGTAAAAGACTTGTACATTCACCAAATGAATTCCCCTCATGATTTTATACACCTCTCTAAGATCATCCCTTAGCCTCTTGTGCTTCAAAGAATAAAGTCTTAGCTGGCCAAATATCTCTATAGCTAAGGTCCTCGAGTCCTGGCAGCAATGTCTTCGTACATCTTCTCTGCACTCTTTCCACCTTAATGACATCCTCCCCGTAGTTGGGTGACCAAAATTGAACACAATGCTCCAACTAATACTCCAATTAATATCAAAGTCTCCCAGATCTCTGGGAATATGGCAGTTGAAAGGAGGTAAGAACATATTTTGGGAAGAGATCACTGCTGTTACGGATTTGTTTATGGTCCATGAAGGACAGAAGCTCTTCCTCCTGATTTCAGAACCTCCACCATATTTGGACATTTCCACCTTCCTTTTTTAAATAGGATTGGGGGATTTATTCTCCTCCCCAGAGTTAGGGATTGGATTCATAGGATCCCAATTGCTGGAGCAGGCTGCCGATCTAATCCTACAAGCTGCTGTCTGAAGTTCTATATCCAACTGAAAGCTAACATCACCACTAGGCTCTCTACTAAGTGTGGACTCTCTGAATTCCAACCTGAAATTGATGTCTGCCTTTAAATGAATCATAGCATTTAAGTTATGTAATGCCACAAGATATTAAAGGCTAATTATTACAAGGAGTGCTTTATCTGTTATTTTCCATTTGTGTGTGTGGTTCCCCTGGGTAAATGTTGCTTGCCCTGGGAAATACAGTTTCTTCATTCTAGTTGAGTCAAGCATGGATTACATCTCTGAAAAATGGAATGTAGCGCATTGACGTAGACTCCAAGAGAGATTGTTAGTCAATCCTAATGTGACTCTGTTATTTGTGAAAATTATTGCAGTAAGAAAAATTAGTGAAAGGGATGTGACTCAGACTTAAGGTAGAAAACCTGCACACTGGTACCTGGATATTGGCCCAGACTCAGCGGGGGGATTGGCATCGAGCTGACAGAAGAATGACAGGATGCCAGCTCCTGTTTGGTAACGACCGTGGTTATCAGTGGAATTCCGTTTAACCTTAACCTGCAAATAGATGTAAGCCACTCAATCATCCAATAATAACTAAATATTAGTTTAGTTTAGAGATACAGCATGGAACTCTACGCTGACCATCAATCACCCATTCGCACTAGTTTTATGTTATTCCACTTTCTCATCTGCTCTCTACACAATTTACAACAACCAATTAAACTGCAAACCCACACGTCTTTGGATTGAGGAGGAGGCCGGAGCACCTTGAGAAAACCCATGTGGTCTCAGGGAGAACTTGTAAACTGCACACATATATTGCCCGAGGTCAGGATCGAACTTGCGACTCCAGCGCTGTGAGGCAGCAGCTCTATCTGCTGCACTTCTGTGCCACCCTATATTCAGATAGCACCTTTCAATCCTAAATTGCTTTTCATACCTTTTTTGAAATGCTGAAATTTTGTAGAAAACACAGCAACGATTTACTTTCAACAAAATCCCACAACAATGTGATAATGATCGGATGATCTACTTCTGAATGCCCTCTCTCCCCATTCCCCCACTCACAACAAGGGCCGAGTCCCCCTGGTCCTCACCTTTCACTCCAACAGCCAGCGCATACAACAGATAGTCCTCCGCCAGTTTCGCCACCTCCAACGTGACCCCTCCACTCGCCACATCTTCCCATCTCCCCCCCCCTGTCTGCCTTCCGCAAAGACCGCTCCCTCCGCAACTCCCTCGTCAATTCTTCCCTTCCCTCCCGCTCCACTCCTTCCCCGGGCACTTTCCCTTGCAACCGCAAGAGATGCTACACTTGTCCCTTCACCTCCCCCATCCACTCCTTTCATGGACCCAAGCAATCATTCCAAGTCCGACAGAGGTTCACCTGCACCTCCTCCAACCTCATCTACTGCATCCGTTGCTCCAGATGCCAGCTGATCTACATCGGTGAGACCAAGCGGAGGCTAGGCGATCGTTTCGCCGAACACCTCCGCTCGGTCCGCAATAACCAACCCGACATCCCGGTGGCTCAGCACTTCAACTCCCCCTCCCACTCCGTATCCGACCTCTCGGTCCTGGGCCTCCTCCACGGCCAGAGTGAGCAACACCGCAAGTTGGAGGAACAGCACCTCATATTCCACTTGGGGAGTCTGCATCCTCTGGGCTTAAACATTGAATTTTCTCAATTCTGTTAACCCAGACTGCCTTCTCCCCACCTCTCCCTCAGCCCTCGGGCCCTGACATTCCTTCTCCATCTACCCCCCCCCCAGTCGCACTAGCTTCTCATTTTCACACCACAAACAGCTTACAATGGCCTGCTTGCTTTATCACCAATACTTTTTTGCATATCTTTCACTCATTGTTCCTTATCTCTCCACATCACTGTTTATATCTCTCGTTTCCCTGATCCCTGACCAGTCTGAAGAAGGGTCTCGACCCGAAACGTCGCCTATCTCCTTCGCTCCTTAGATGCTGCTGCACCCGCTGAGTTTCTCCAGCTTTTTGTGTAACCCTACTTCTGAATGCCAGTTGGTTTATAAATTCTGTCCAGGGCTCTGAAGAATCTTCACCTGCTCCTCTTCAAAATAGTGCAATGGCATCTCTTGTGTGCAAACATCTGAGGGCAAACAGAGTCTCGGTAAAAAAAACGGCACCTCTGAAAGGGAATAACTTTGTCAGAACTGCACTGAAGGGAAGTGGCAACCTTAGTTTAGGATCTCATGATTCTGGAGTTGGACTAATATGCGGGGAAGTGGAAACGTTCCACTTGTATAGCTGTGGGGCATCAGCCTTTACAGTGGGGCACATTGGTGTATAGTAGATAGAATCTTTGTCACCTGATGAACATGCCTCTATCCTCCTAGGTAAAAGGGTTGTTCTACCATGAGCAGCTAATGAAATTAAATATATATTCGTTGAAGTTAGAAAAATGAGGAGTGTTCTGACTGAAGCATATGTGAACCTGAGGGACATAATAGGGTAGATGTTAAGATGTTTCCACAAGTGGGTGAACCTTGAACAAGCAGACATAGTTCTCATATTCGGGTCAGTCATTTAAAACTGAGGTATGTAAACAGTGTGTGGTGACCTTCTGGAATTCTCTGCTCCTGACTTTATGTTGGTCCACGACTTCCCTGCTTAGTTTTGTTTTGAGTTTACAGATATGGCATGTAAACCAGACCCTTCGGCCCACCGAGTCTACACTGAGCTTCATTCACCCGTCAACACTAATTCTATGTTATCCCACTACCTACATATCAAGAGCAATTGTACAGAGAACAATTAACCTACAAACCTGCACATCTCTGTGATTTGGGAGGAGACCGGGGCACTTGGAGGAAACTCACAAGGACACAGGGAGAACGTGCAAACTCCACACAGACAGCACCTGAGGTCAGGATCAAGCGCAGGACACTGGCACTGTGAGGAAGTGCTGTACCAACTGTGCAACTGTGCTGCTACTAACCCATAGTGGGAGCAAGGGTCCAGTTTGGTGGAGGATAAAGGCCCTGTCCCACTTTCCCGAGTTACTCACGAATTCTCCCTATTTTTCCCCTTGATTCAAATCAGAGAATTACGGTAATAGCCAGTCGTAGGTACTCGGGGCTATTTTTTTACTCGTGGACATTTTTCAACATGCTGAAAAAACGTCCCGACTTACCTGATGTCCCAAGTACCTACGGCTGGCATTACGAGCCGCTACAAAATATCTACGGACTCGCTACGGACATTCTCCGAGTTTGAATCAAGGGGAAAACGCGGGAGAATTTGTGAGTAACTCGGGAAAGTGGGACAGGGCCTTAAGGCTTAGGGTTCCCTGACATTACACAGGAGCAATAAAGAAGTGCGTCTAGCTAACAGATTTTTTAAAAGGTTCCTTATCCAGTTCAATCGCATCATCCGATCACTAGCATTGAATACATTTTTAGGGGGGCACAGTGGCGTAATGGTAGACTTGCTGCCTTACAGCGTCAGATATCCAAGTTCAATCCTGACCACGGGTGCTGCCTGTACGGAGTTTGTACGTTCTCCCTGTGACCGCGTGGGTTTTCTCCTGGTGCTCCAATTTCCTCCCACATTCCAAAAATGGACAGGTCCCTAGCGTGTGGATTCGCCTGTTTCCATGCATAATCTCTAAAGTCTAAACCACAGTATCCATAATTAATGGGCGAGAATCTAAAATTTTAGAGTAAGGGTAAAGAATGCTATCCTTCATGCTGGAAGTGTTAATGAATTAGTATTAATATCATGTTGTGCTAATGAATTGGACTCCCATGTTACTTAATAATAGATCTATCATGGTTGAGCAATTTAATTACTTCATTAAATAGAGAAGGATGATCTGGTGCTAAGCATTCATTGTCAGACATTTTAGACATCTCTTTGCTCACACATTTGTACTCATTCACAAATGGTTATTTGTGCGTCCATTTGACCAAGGTGGCAAAGGACAACATAATATATGTGAATGCATTCTCTTTGAGTTAAATTTATGAAATTTCTCTGCAAATTCTAAAAAGTGGATGCCTTTAATTCCCGTTTTCCCCTCAATCTAAACTCACAAGAGGCAATGCCCAGCGTCGCGGTTGAAGGCACCCACAGGGCAACACGCACAGCCTGCAGGAGAGCCGGCACAGAGCGCGGCCAAACGGAAGACTCTAAATTGGGAGAGAATCCAGAAATCGGACGTGCAAAGGGACTTGGCGTTACTGGTGCAGGATTCCCAAAAGGTTAATCTGCAAGTCGAATCGGTAGTAAAGAAGGCAAACGCAATGCTAGCATTTATGTCAAGGGGGCTAGAATACAAAAACAGGGATATAATGCCGAGGCTCCATCAGGATCTGGTCAGGCCACATTTGGAGTATTGTGAGCAATTTGGACACCATATCTAAGGAAGGATGTGGCCCTGGAGAGGGTCCAGAGGTGGTTTACAAGAATGATCCCAGGAATGAGTGGTTTAATTTATGATGAGCGTTTGATGGCACTGGGCCTGTACTCGCTGGAGTTTAGAAGAATGAGGGAGGACCTAATTGAAACGTACCGAATAGTGAAAGGCTTGGATAGAGTGGATGTGGAGAGGATGTTTCCACTTGTGTGGGGATTTCAAGGACTAGAGGTCATAGACCTAGAATTAAAGGACGTTCCTTTAGGAAGGAAATGAGAAGGAATTTCTTTAGTCAGAGGGTGGTGAATCTGTGAAATTCTTTGCCACAGAAGGCAGTGGAGGACATCAATGGATATATTCAATGTGTAGATAGATAGATTCTTGATTAGTATGGGTGTTGGGGGTTATGGAGAGAAGGCATGAGAATGGAAAGAGAGATAGAATAGCCATGATTGAAAGGCAGTATAGACTTGATGGGCCAATTCTACTCCTATTACTTATGACCTTATGACTCGGCCTGGAGCTCGGCTGAACAGAAGACCCGGCATGGACCGTGGCCTTCCGGAGCTACTTTAGCTGTTGAGCTGGTCCAAGCTCGAAGGACCCGGTGGCAGTGGCCTGGAAGGGGGAGCTCGCCGAGCCACCGCTGCTCATCACCCAAAGATCAGAGACCTGGAGGATGGCGACAACGACAACGACGGACGCGATGGGAGAGTTCGGTCGGAGAGGGGAGGAGAGGGAACCTGGCCTACCGCGACCTTAAGGTTAGCTGCAGGAGGCTTCCCCGGGGAACAAAGGTGGACAGGCAAGGAGTGGACATCGGTTGCTGGTCAATAGACTGTAGACAATAGACAATAGGTGCAGGAGTGGGCCATTCGGCCCTTTGAGCCAGCACCGCCATTCAATGTGATCATGGCTGATCATCCCCAATTAGTACCTGTTCCTGCCTTCTCCCCATATCCCCTGACTCCGCTATCTTTAAGAGCTCTATCTAGCTCTCTCTTGAAAGCATCCAGAGAATCTGCCTCCACCGCCCTCTGAGGCAGAGAATTCCACAGACTCACCACTCTCTGTGAGAAAAAATGTTTCCTCGTCTCCGTTCTAAATGGCTTACTCCTTATTCTTAAACTGTGGCCCCTGGTTCTGGACTCCCCCAACATCAGGAACATGTTTCCTACCTCTAGCGTGTCCAAACCCTTAACAATCTTATATGTTTCAATGAGATACCCTCTCATCCTTCTAAACTCCGGAGTGTACAATTCACCTGCTCCATTCTCTCAGCATATGACAGCCCCGCCATTCCAGGAATTAACCTTGTAAACCTACGCTGCACCCCCTCAATAGCAAGAATGTCCTTCCTCAAATTAGGGGACCAAAACTGGACACAATACTCCACGTGTAGTCTCACTAGGGCTCTGTACAACTGCAGAAGGACCTCTTTGCTCCTATATTCGATTCCTCTTGTTCTAAAGGCCAACATGCCATTTGCTTTCTTCACTGCCTGCTGTACCTGCATGCTTACTTTCATAGACTGATGTACAAGGACCCCCCAGATCCCGTTGTACTTCCCCTTTTCCCAACTTGACGCCATTTAGATCGACCAAGGGAAAGCGATGGCTGGAGGCTCGCAGCAGCCTGGGGCTTGCCTGAATCAGGCACCGCTCTTAACAACTGGAGCATGGACTTGACTTGAAAACTTGGCTGGCACCACTTGCCTACAGGCTCAGTCGACTATTTCTGCACAACTGCTGATCGGAGGTGGTATGGTGATACTCTACTGGACCCTGTGTAAGCAAATAATTTCGCTGTGCATTTGAACACGTGACAATATTGAACCATTGAAGCATTGAACCATAATTTTCTAGTGTCAGTGATGGCCTCTCTCTCCTACATGCCCTCAAGATTATTATTGTATTGTGTATATCATAAGAGTTGAAAAAGGAGACAGCATTAAATGGAAAGGAACACATTGCGTGCAAGTAGTTATTGCACCAGGGATCTGCTGGTTAATAACAAAAGCCATCCGATCAGTCTGTGAGTCAATCAAAGCTCCCTCCTGGGAAAAACTGAAGGAGATGACTGATTGGTAGGAGTTGCTAAATTAGATGTAATTAATTTTTAACTGCTTCCCCACTTTAGGAGTATTTAGGATGTGCAATAAACACAGGCATTGCCAATGAATTCCACATCCCATGAATGAATAATTAATTAAAAAACTTCTGAAGTTTTGAAATTTATCATCTTTGTTGTGCTAAACACAAGGTGCAATAATACATGTACATTGTGTTCTAAAATTCAGTTCCATTCATTTATACCTCCAGGATACTTATTTGAGGTGTTATGCACTTGAAATAAATAGGTTGGGTACTCTATTATGGAAAAGCACAGTCTGACACAGATTAACTCAATCATTTGTGCACACAGGAATTACTGTTGCATTGGATAAAAATGGAGTCTGCTATTGTGGCAAAGAATTGCCATGGAAACCATCCAGTCTACTAATTTATAAAGCACTGGTGAATGTTAAAACATCTGCGAATGTGTATAACTTTATTAATCATTTTGCGTGGCAATTTAGAATGGCTTTTAGTGCTTTAAGACTTTAATCAATGAAGGTTGTTGTGATTTTTGAGTTAATGGTTTAGTTTTTGTTGCCTTGACAAAAAAAGAGCACACACGTCATAACAAGAGGGAGACTGCAAAGAATGATGTGGAGGGTAGTTGCAGCTCATGCAATGCTGTGATTTAGCGATGTAATGTAAACTCTAGATTCAATGCTTGAGGCAATTTTGTTTCCACACGAACTGCATCCATCTGCCACTCTTGTGCTTCCTTATAGCATGCTCTGGGCAGCAAAAGCATAAGTACTGTTCCGTATATTGAAATAATTCCACTGGCAAAATCATAGAAACCAGGAAAAGAGAGCTGTGGATTTTCTCAATATTAAGTGCAACAGGAGATAATGCTGGATTACCATTGAATTCATATCTCCTAATGACAGATCCTGGGTGGGAAAGTCAGTTCAGTAAAATGGTTTGCATTCTGAATAACTCCAGACTGAGCAAGTGCACAAAAAATATGGTTATACAAAATACAAGCAAACTGTCCATGCGACCTGTGTCAATATCCGCTCACACGTCAACTATCTACTTGCCAACACACATTAAACCTCCTCTTTGAATATTCTCATTGTCTTCAAATCCTGTCATGACCTTTCCCCCCTTACCTCTGTAATCTTCTTCAACTATCACCTGTTGAGCTCTTTGTATTCCTCAAAACCTCTGGTCCTTTGTGCAGCCCTCCATACCTTCATCCCAATCAAAGCCCAAGAGTTCCCTTTCTAAATCTCTCCCACCTCTCGTTCTATTAAGACCGGCCTTAAAACAAACCTCATTACCCAAACTTTTATTCGCTCTTTCTGATGTCCCTTTCTGCAGCAGCGTGTCGGCTTTCAGCTGTGAAATATCAAACACTTTCTTGTGTGAAAACTGCTATAGTTATTATTGTTTGTGACTTGGCTGCCCAATCAGGCATGGCACAGTAGAAATGCACAGCACTGATAATATTTGCAAAAATCTACACTCATCTGCATCAAGGTCATTAGTTACATAGCTGAATCAGTGTGGGCTGCCTGCTTATTACATGTTTGAAGAAGTGAAAGGTTGACTGATGGAAATTGATTTTCCCTTTTGAAGGTCTGACTTCCTTCTCATAATTGATTGCTATTGGGAATCAAATATAAATAGAATTTTTTGGAAGGAAGAAGGGATGGGAGGTTTATGTGCAGCTGAGATATATGTATACCAGCTGAGTGAAAATATCTTTCAGAGTTTCTGAAAATTATTTTCACAGGCAAGTATTTGAATGTGGCTTGAAGATGAGAACAGACACAGCATCAACTGCAAGTTCTGGGAATATTTTCACCTTTACAATTGTGGAAAAATGTTGTAACTTTAATTTGTTGTTAGAGACTGGCAAATTTCACACTCACTACCT
This sequence comes from Raja brachyura, assembly GCA_963514005.1. The sequence goes on along the minus strand of OY740794.1, from coordinate 18,690,315 downwards.
CGTATTCTGATTTTTTTAGGATACTGCTGGGTGGACCCTAAACATATTAAACAACTCAATCAACTGTGAGGGCAGTGTTTGCTTTATTTTCCCTCCAAGTATCTCTCTTTGTGAGGTTTAGTCCCTAAAAACTGCTGGTTGGTGTGCACTGCATTCTTTTTATTGCATTGTCCTTTTCTGAAGTCAAACTGCCCAAAATATTCTGACTATCGCTATCTGAAAATTGAATATCCAAAAACTGAACTAGTGGTCTCAATGTGGTTACTAGGGCAGGTCAGAGGCTTAGAATTCCGCGGTGAGTAACATACCTCCTAACGTCACAAGCATGTTCACAGTCTACAAGGCTCAAGTCAGCAGTGTGGTACAATATGCTCCACTTGGCTGGATGAGTGCAGCTTCAACAACACTCAAGAAGCTGAACGCCCTACAGGACATCGCAGCCCACTTGATATGCTACAAGAACTCACACACTCCATCACCGACGCATAGCAGCAGCGATTTGTACCATCTACTGGATGCACTGCAGAAACTCACCCAGACTCCTTGGTCTCTGTGAGACCTCTTCCAGTTAGAAAAACACAGGCAGTAAAAGCATAGCATCATTGCATAAAAACATAACATCTTCTACAAGTTACCTTTCAAGCCACACACCATCCTGACTTGGAATGGTATTGCCGGTCCTTCATTCTTGCTGGGTCACAATCTTGAAACTTACTTCTCCTATAACATTGTTGTTCTAGCCTCACCCCCAAGGACTACAGTGGTTCAAGAAGGCAGCTCACCACCACCTTCTCAAGGGCAAGGCGGCATGGGCCTTTAGATGCTGTCTCAGTGTGAAAAGCCCACATCCCTCCAATAAATATAGAAAAGTATAAAAGTATTCCTTATTAGATTGTGCTTCCATCTCTATCATTTCTATCAGACGTATTACTTCTCCCGAGCTCTTCCATAATTTCCCGTTGAAGAGTTAAAATTAAGTTTTAAACAAAAACTGTCAGGCAGGTTTTAAGAAAATGAATGTTTGATGAACTTAAGAGAAAAGGTTAAACAAAAGGATCGGAGACATCTCTGGCCTTATTAAAATCTAGGCTATCAGCTTGTTCTCATTAAATCCAGTGCACATCTGCTCTTCTTGTCTTTTTGTTGCATTTTGTCCATCAGTGTCTCGCCTCCTCGATTACTTTCAGGGGAGATAACCTAGATTGCATCAATGATTTGGATGAAGGGATTCAAAGTAACATTAGCACATTTGCAGATGACACAAAGCTGGGTGGCAGTGTGAACTGTGAGGAGGATGCAATGAGAATCCAGGGTGATTTGGACAGGTTGGAGGAGTGGGCAGATGCATGGCAGATGAAGTTTGATGCGGATAAATGTGAGGTTATCCACTTTGGTAGCAAAAACAGGAAGGCAGATTACTATCTAAATGGCAATGTCAAGTTGGGAAAAGGGGGAGTACAACGGGATCTGGGGGTCCTTGTACATCAGTCTATGAAAGTAAGCATGCAGGTACGGCAGGCAGTGAAGAAAGCGAATGGCATGTTGGCCTTTATAACAAGAGGAATCGAATATAGGAGCAAAGAGGTCCTTCTGCAGTTGTACAGAGCCCTAGTGAGACCACACCTGGAGTATTGTGTGCAGTTTTGGTCCCCTAATTTGAGGAAGGACATTCTTGCTATTGAGGGAGTGCAGCGTAGGTTTACAAGGTTAATTCCCGGGATGGCAGGACTGTCATATGCTGAGAGAATGGAGCAGCTGGGCTTGTACACTCTGGAGTTTAGAAGGATGAGAGGGAATCTTATTGAAACATATAAGATTGTTAAGGGCTTGGACACGCTGGAGGCAGGAAACATGTTCCCGATGTTGGGGGAGTCCAGAACCAGGGGACACTGTTTAAGAATAAGGAGTAAGCCATTTAGAACGGGGACGAGGAAACACTTTTACTCACAGAGAGTGGTGAGTCTGCGGAATTCTCTGCCTCAGAGGGCGGTGGAGGCAGGTTCTCTGGATGCTTTCAAGAGAGAGCTAGATAGGGCTCTTAAAAATAGCGGAGTGAGGGGACATGGGGAGAAGGCAGGAACGGGATACTGGTTTGGGATGATCAGCCATGATCACATTGAATGGCGGAGCTGGCTCGAAGGGCCAAATGGCCTACTCCTGCACCTATTGCCTATTGTCTATTGTCTATTGCATGAGATTAGAGAAGTATTAAATTGCCTACAATCAATGCTCAGTGTTCAAAATGGTGCATTCAACTCCATGCTTTGGAAAGGTAGGGAGTTGAATAATAGATTTTTAGTGCAATCTGAAGTAGACTAAAATATGGTGCTAAAATACCAGCGGGGCGGAACGTGGGGATGCAGTAGATTTTAGTTTAGTTTAGTTTGGAGCTACAGCGTGGAAACAGGCGGTTCAGTCCATCGAGTCCGCACCGACCAACGATTCCCGTACATTAACTTTATTCTACACTCTAGGGACAATTTACAATTTTACCAAGCCAATCAGCCTACAGACCTGTACAGCTTTGGAGTGTGTAAGGAAACTGGTGCTCCCGGAGAAAACCCATGAAGTCATGGGGAAAATGTACAAACTCTGTACAGACAAGCACCAGTAGTCAGGATCGAACCCGGGTCTCTGGTGCTGTAAGAGAGCAACTACCGCTGCACCACCATGCCGCCATGCCTTACAGCACCAGAGACCCGGGTTAGATCATGACAATGGATGTTGTCTGTATGGAGTATGTACGTTCTCTCTGTGGCCATGTGGGTTTTCTCCGGGTGATCCGATTCCCTCCCACATTCCAAAGATTTGCAGATTTGGAAGTTAATTGGCTTCTGTAAATAGTTCTTAGTGTGTAGAATAGAACGAGTGTATGATGATCGTTAGTCGATGTGGACTCGGTGAGCTGAAGGGCCTGTTTCCACACTGCATCACTAAACTAAACACTAAAATCATCAGGTCTCACCAAAGAGGGTCCATTTCATTTTTTAATTCGTATAGAAACAAGAACTTCAAAGCAAGAGCTATGCTAAATTTAATGAATAACTTCAATGCAGCTGGCTGCTTACCATGACTAAAACAAAATACTGCAGAAACTGGAAATTCTAAATACAAGCAGAAATTCCTGGCAAGTCAGGTGCCTTCCATGTAGTGAGAAACAGTTAACATTTCAGGTTGATGACCTTTCATCACGTTGCTTTGTTGCTTGTGGTGACGAGCATTTTTACAGTTTGCCATTCTCTTGACAAGTTAGGAGAAAGAAATCTGAAGGGCCTGTCCTACTTACGTGTCCTTGGCACGCAAGTTACGCGACCTCATGGTCGCGTTGAGCCGCGACGGTCCCGCGAAGGTCAGGCGCGATTTCATGTGTACGCACAGCCGTCTGGAGCGCGTGACATAATTTCAAGATGGACACAAAGCTGGAGTAACTCAGCGGGACCGGCAGCATCTCTGGAGAGAAGCAATGGGTGACGTTTCGTGTCGAAACTCTTCTTCAGTCTGAAAAGAAGGGTCTTGACCTGAAACGTCACCCATTCCTTCTCTCCAGAGATGCCGCCGGTCCCGCTGAGTTACTCCTGCATTTTGTGTCCATCTTCAATTTTCTTGGCCCCGCTCTGGGAGTAGAAGTGTGGGTGGATCCGGACCGCAACGGCTGTGAGCCCCAGGCCGGGCTCGGCGATCGTTTGCCTGCTTCTGCTACTGTTTTGAGGTGATACGGTGCATCGCGCCATGGTCTTGGGCCTGTCCCACTTTGGCCGTCAGTTCCGCAACAGGCCGTTGGCATGTGAAGATTTTGTTTGCTACAAAAATTTGGGGGCCCCGCGCGATGTCGCGCACAACTACATACCCCACCGCACGTTTATCAGTGGGACCGGCCCCGGGCGGCCATACAATGCCCATGCGCCTCAAGGACACGTAAGTGGGACAGGCCCTTGATGCAAACTCAAGGTCCTTCCTCAACTAGGAAATGTTGCTCAACCAGAGATGCAGAGGGATTATAAAGATTAAAATATATCTTTGGCTGAAGAATACATTTTCTTCAGGAAGGCAGTGTATGCTCAACTTAACTTGTCTCATGAATGAGGCTGTTGACTGTTTAAGAGTTTGCAAATGTGCATTACAGATATTCCAAACCATGGCTTTGGTAAAAGACAGTGCAGCCGGGGTGGTGGAGGAGACAGATACGATAAGGATCACATGCAGGCAGATTTGATAAGGTTAACTTGGCATCATGTTTGGCTATGACATTGTGAGCCAAAGGGCTTGCTTTACGCTCTGCCATCTTATACTTATAATTTTACTTCATCTTATACTTATTTTGCACTCTTTGAGAATCCTCTAATATTTGACCATCCTCTCAGATTATTTTTGTTTCCCTTTGTTCAAACTCTAAGCCCTAAGAAGGAGACACATTGAACAGAAGATGCAGGTTAGCAAAAAAAGACACAACGTGCCAGAATAACTCAGCGTGTCAGGCAACATAGAAACATAGAATCTCTGGAGAACACGGATAGGTGACGTTTTGGGTCTGGACACTCCTACAGACGTCATCTATCTGTGTTCTTCAGCGATGCTGCCTGATCCGCTGAATTTCTCCAGCATTTTGTGTGTTTTCGAAGTCCCAAGGGCATGCTTTTGCACATTTAGTCAGGTATTAGTCTGTTTATAGCATTCTGTCATTGAATCTCTTATTACTCCACTGTGGGGCGATATGTTCCAGATGAGTTTGTCTTCCGTATGATTCATTCAAACCGTGTCTATGTTCACTATTTCAGGGAGCAGTCAGTTTCCCTATTTTTATTTTGCAAGGAAATCTTTTATTTCAATAAAATCTTCACTCCATTCTACAATCTCAAGTCAACCGGTTCCAGGTTTACTACATTTGACAATAGTTCATATTACCTGGGTTTGCTGTTTCTGGCCTTACCCCAGCTGGTAGTAACCTATTTGGCATTCATAGCATCATGTATCAGTCTACAACCATTGAAATAAACACTGAAACACTTGTGTCTCTACTTGCATAATTACAAATTAATCTATTCCACGTGAGTTCACATCCCTAAAATTAGGCACCGGCTTATTCTCCGTGGATCTGCCTTCATTGAGCTACTTGTTAGTCTGTTTCCTTGTTTGTTCAATCACTTAGTTAGTTGGTAGTCTTCTCCACCGCCTGTGTAATCATTGAGTAATTAGTAGTCTATCTGCCCTGATTGTACGTAAGAACACAAGACATAAGAGCAGGTATAGTCTTTCTGGCCCTTTAAACCTGCTCTTTCATTCATAGAACATAGGTAGAATGGTACAGCACAGGAATAGGCCCATCGGCCCACTGGGTCTGTCAATAATGACGCCGTTTCAGACTAATCCCAAATACCTGCACATAGTCCATATCCTTCTATTTCTTGGAGACACAAGAAACTCCAGTTGCTGGAATCTCAAGCAAAACACAAAGTGCTGGAGGTACTCCAAGGAAAGGTTGGTAGGCTTGGACTTTGTTTCTTAGAGCACGGGAGGCTGAGAGATTATCTTAGAGAGAGGTATAAAAGCATAGGGTGAATGCACAGAGTCTTTTACCCAGGGTAGAGGAATCAAGAACCAGAAGACACTTTTAAGGTGAAAGGGACAAGATTTATTCGGAACCTAGAGATAATCTTTACACCGAGAATGTGGAATGAGCTGGCAGAGGAGGCAGGTTGAGGCAGGTACTATAACAGCATTTAAAAGACACTTGGACGTACGTGGATAGGAAAGATTTAGGGAGATATGGGCCAAATGCAGGCAAATAGGATCATCTTTGACGGGGCTTCTTGGTCAGCATGAATGAGTTGGGCCGAATGGCCTTTTTCCATGCTGCTTGACTCTATAACTCTAAGTGGGTCATGAAGCATCTGTGAACCTTCTGAAAAAGCGTCCCAATCCGAAACGTCTCCTGCCCATTCTCTCCACAGACGTGGCCTGACCCTTTGAATTTCTCCAGCACTTTGTGTTTTGCTCCCTCTACTTTCCAATAGGTTCCTGATTATTAAGGGTGTGGAAGATTACTGGAGAAGGCAGGGGAATTAGATTGAGAGGGAAAAATAGATCAGCCATGCTGTGGCAGAATGAATGGTCTGAATAGCTTAATTCTGCTTCTATGTGTTATGGACATGAACTACAGAAGATGATAAACTGAGTGTACACAAAATGCTGGAGAAACTCAGCGGGTGCAGCAGCATCTATGAGCGAAGGAGATAGGCAACGTTTTGGACCAAAACCATGATAAACAGAGTATCCACTATCTTTAAAACCACTTATTTCATGGTCTGAGATGTAAACCATTTGATCCTTGGGATGTACGAGTTCACTGATATTGCCCATTTTATTTTTTACCAAATTCTTATGTCTTTCAATTCCTTATCCCTGCTGGATTCATGATTCTTTTCAAGACAGACAGTAAGAAATTGATCTTTCAGTGAGTAGTGCATACACCAAGCTAGTTAGTAGTCTATTCCTCCTGACTGTGCATTTGCCAAGCTAGTTAGTAGTCTATTCCTCCTGACTGTGCATTTGCCAAGCTAGTTAACAGTCTATTCCTCCTGACTGTGCATTTGCCAAGCTAGTTAGTAGTCTATTCTTGATCTATTATTTATTTTGTCAGCTCACTGACCTTTGCATTAGAATCCACACTCACTGAGCTTGATTTCTGTAAAGATATAAGCCTGCAAATGGGTTCCAATCCAAAATGTCATCTGTCATTTTCCTCCCATAAATGTTGCCTGACCTGCTGAGTACCTCCAGCAGTTGTTTTTTTTGCTCAGTTCCAGTACCTGCAGATTCCTGTGTCTTTCTAATAGTGAAATGGCTGTTGCACATACTGTAAACTATCACAGTGCCTTGTCAGAGTGAGTTCTTATTCCAATGCCAAGGAGGTCCAGGATGATTGGAGACTAGACTATGCTGCACAGATGTAGCACAGTAAGTGGACATACTCACAAACACACTGTACACACTAAGCATATGCAGTGGCGTTCCTGCACTGGATGCTACAAATGTGAGAAGTGCATCCAGGTACAGCTCCTGAAGGACCGTGTTGGGGAACTGGAGAAACAAGTGGATGACCTCAGGTTCATCCGAGAAACTGAATCGTTCCTCGACAAGTCCTTCAGTCAGATTGTTACACCCAAGGCACTAGAAGAGAGAAGGTGGGTGACGGTGAGAAAGGGAGGAAAACATGGAATGCAAAGGTCCCCGGGTGTTGTACCTCTTGTGAACAGGTTCACCCACGTGGAAGCTGCCGGGACAGAAGACGGTATCTCACTGAGCGACGGACTGGCTTGCCAAACAGAAAGGGCTGATGAGCCAAAACCAAAGAGGCCAAAGTCGGGCAACGCCATTGTAGTTGGAGACTCCATTGTGAGAGGTACGGACAGGGGTTTTTGCGGCAACAGATGGGATTCCAGGATGGTGTGCTGCCTTCCTGGTGCCAGGATCCAGGATGTTACGGACAGAGTGCAGACAATCCTCAAGGGCGAAGGTGAACAGCCGGAAGTGGTCGTGCATGTTGGCACAAATGATGTTGGAAAGAAGGGGATGAATATTTTGCAGCGGGACTTCAGAGAGCTTGGAAAAATGCTGAAAAGCAGGACTTCCAGGGTTGTTATCTCCGGTTTGCTTCCAGTTCCTCGTGCTGGCGAGAGCAGGAACAGGGAGATACGGGACCTGAATGTGTGGCTGAAGAACTGGTGCAGGGGGCAGGGATTTAGATTCTTAGATCACTGGGATCTGTTTTGGAGTAAGGGGGAACTGTACAAAAGGGACGGATTGCATCTTAATAGGTGGGGGACCAGCATTCTGGCCGGCAGGTTTGCCACTGCTACACGGATGGTTTTAAACTGAATAAGGGGGGTGGGGGGTCAAATGGGATAATCGAGTACAGAGTTAAAGGGAAAGAGAGTAAAGGGATGGTTAATGACCCCAGAATTAACGGGAAAGAAAGCTCACAAAGGGATAGGAGAGTATGGCCAAGTGTAATAGGGATGGATGTGAAAGGGGCCACTTGTCAACATAATTGTATAAGGAGTAAGAGTGTTGTAAAAACAAGCCTGAAGGCTTTGTGTCTCAATGCGAGGAGCATTCGTAATAAGGTGGATGAGTTGAAGGTGCAGATAGCGATTAATGACTATGCTATAGTTGGGATCACGGAGACATGGCTCCAGGATGACCAAGGCTGGGAGCTGAACATCCAGGGATATTCAATATTCAGGAGGGATAGACGAAAAGGAAAAGGAGGTGGGGTAGCATTGCTGGTGAGAGAGGAGATTAATGCAATAGAAAGGAAGGACATTAGCGTGGAGGATGTGGAATCGATATGGGTAGAGCTGCGAAACTCTAAGGGGCAGAAAACGCTAGTGGGAGCTGTGTACAGGCCACCTAACAGTAGTATTGGAGTTGGGGATGGCATCAAACAGGAAATTAGAAATGCGTGCAACAAGGCTAACACGGTTATAATGGGTGACTTCAATCTGCATGTAGATTGGGTGAATCAAATTGGCAGGGGTGCTGAGGAAGAGGAAATCCTGGAATGTATGCGGGATAGTTTTCTCAACCAACATGTGGAGGAACCAACGAGAGAGCAGGCTATTCTAGACTGGGTATTGAGTAATGAGGAAGGGTTAGTTAGCAGTCTTGTTGTGCGTGGCCCCTTGGGCAAGAGTGACCATAATATGGTTGAGTTCTTCATTAGGATGGAGAGTGACAAAATTAAGTCAGAAACAAGGGTTCTGAACTTGAACAAAGGTAACTTTGAAGGTATGAGATGTGAATTGGCCAAGATAGACTGGCAGGTGATTCTTAAAGGGTTGACAGTGGATGTGCAATGGAAGGTATTTAAAGACTGCATGGATGAAGTACAAAAGTTGTTCATACCAGTTTGGCAAAAGAATAAATCGGGGAAGGTGGTGCATCCATGGATAACAAGGGAAATCAGGGATAGTATAAAAACAAAAGATGAGGCATACAAATTTGCCAGAAAAAGCAGCCTACCGGAGGTCTGGGAGAAATTCAGAATGCAGCAGAGGAGAACAAAGGGCTTAATTAGGAAAGGGAAAATAGATTATGAAAGGAAACTGGCAGGGAACATAAAAACTGACTGCAAAAGTTTTTATAGATATGTGAAGAGAAAGAGACTAGTTAAAACAAATGTTGGTCCCTTGCAGTCAGAAACAGGTGAATTGATCATGGGGAACAAGGACATGGCAGACCAATTGAATAACTACTTTGGTTCTGTCTTCACTAAGGAAGACATAAATAATCTGCCGGAAATAGCAGTGGAACGGGGGTCAAATAAGATGGAGGAACTGAGTGAAATCCAGGTTAGCCGGGAGGTGGTGTTGGGTAAATTGAACGGATTGAAGGCCGATAAATCCCCAGGGCCAGATAGTCTGCATCCCAGAGTACTCAAGGAGGTAGCCACAGAAATAGTGGATGCATTAGTGATAATTTTTCAAAATTCCTTAGATTCTGGAGTAGTTCCTGAGGATTGGAGGGTAGCTAATGTAACCCCACTTTTTAAAAAAGGAGGGAGAGAGAAAGCGGGGAATTACAGACCAGTTAGTCTAACATCGGTAGTGGGGAAACTGCTAGAGTCAGTTATTAAAGATGGGATAGCAGCGCATTTGGAAAGTGGTGAAATCATTGGACAAAGTCAGCATGGATTTACGAAAGGTAAATCATGTCTGACAAATCTGATAGAATTTTTCGAGGATGTAACTAGTAGAGTGGATAAGGGAGAACCAGTGGATGTGTTATATCTAGACTTTCAGAAGGCTTTCGACAAGGTCCCGCATAAGAGATTAGCATACAAACTTAAAGCACATGGTATTGGGGGTTCAGTATTGATGTGGATAGAGAACTGGCTAGCAGACAGGAGGCAAAGGGTAGGAGTAAACGGGTCCTTTTCAGAATGGCAGGCAGTGACTAGTGGGGTGCCACAAGGCTCAGTGCTGGGACCCCAGCTATTTACAATATATATTAATGATTTGGACGAGGGAATTCAATGCAACATCTCCAAATTTGCAGATGATACCAAGCTGGGGGGTATAGTTAGGTGTGAGGAGGATGCTTGGAGGCTGCAGGGTGATTTGGATAGGCTGAGTGAATGGGCAGATGCATGGCAGATGCAGTATAATGTGGATAAATGTGAGGTTATCCACTTTGGTGGCAAAAACATGAGGGTAGACTATTATCTGAATGGTGGTAGATTAGGAAAGGGGGAGATGAAACGAGACCTGGGTGTCATGGTACACCAGTCATTGAAAGTAGGCATGCAGGTGCAGCAGGCAGTGAAGAAAGCAAATGGTATGTTAGCATTCATAGCGAAAGGATTTGAGTATAGGAGCAGGGAGGTTCTACTGCAGTTGTACAGGGTTTTGGTGAGGCCACACCTGGAGTATTGCGTACAGTTTTGGTCTCCAAATCTGAGGAAAGACATCCTTGCCATAGAGGGGGTACAGAGAAGATTCACCAGACTGATTCCTGGGATGTCAGGACTTTCATATGAGGAAAGATTGGATAGACTCGGCTTGTACTCGCTGGAATTTAGAAGATTGAGGGGGGATCTTATAGAAACTTACAAAATTCTTAAGGGGTTGGACAAGCTAGATGCTGGAAGATTGTTCCCGATGTTGGGGGAGTCCAGAACAAGGGGTCACAGTCTAAGGATAAGGGGGAATTCCTTTAGGGCAGAAATGAGGAAAACATTCTTTACACAGAGAGTCGTGAGTCTCTGGAATTCTCTGCCACAGAAGGTAGTTGAGGCCAGTTCATTGGCTATATTTAAGAGGGCGTTAGATGTGGCACTTGTGGCTAAAGGGATCAGGGGGGTATGGAGAGAAGGCAGGTACGGGATACTGAGTTGGATGATCAGCCATGATCACATTGAATGGCGGTGCAGGCTCGAAGGGCCGAATGGCCTACTCCTGCACCTATTTTCTATGTTTCTATGTTCTGACCACATGCAGGCAGATACAACTGTTTTTAGACGCAAGGAATTGCGGATGTTGGTATAAAAAAAAACGAGGTGCCGGAGCGACCTGTATTACTTTGTTTCCTCAAGCTTACCTTGGTATTGATGAACTGTGAAAGTTTATTGAATGTGCAAGAAATAAAGTGTTAAAGTTTTTAAGACCTGGCTTAAAATTTATCAGCAAAAATGTTCTAGACATCCATGAGGTTTGATGTTTGTAAGACGCAAAGCGTAACATGGACCTCTTCTCAGCACCAAAAACGCAATTTGATCTGAGCCATCCAACCAGGATAGACATCCCAGGATCAGACTTCAGTGGATCATAGAACATCGCACACTGATAGAGGCCTCTCGAACCACAATGTCTGTGCCGAACATGATACCAAGACAAACTAATCTACTCTGATCTAATTTTCTATCTAAAAGCTATTATAAGTGCCTCCACAAACATCCCTAGCAATACATTCCAGGCACCATCCATCCTCTGTATAAAACACTTGCTCCACACATCTCCTTGATGTGTGGAGCACATGCCCCTTTCACCTGAAAGTTATGCCCTCTAGTCTTTCACATTGTCACCCTGGGAAAACTGTCTATCCAACTATGCCTCATAATTTTATCATAATTTTCCATCAAGTCTTCCCTAAACCTCCTAGAACAATCTAACCTCAGAGATTCTGTCCAATCTCTCTTTGGAGCTAATATCGTCTAATCCAGGCTGCGAAATGACTATCCAGCCCTGCCAGCTTGTTCTCGGATTAAAATTGAACTTTAAATTCTGATTAGCTCCACTAGAGCAGCAGCAATTACAGCTTACTTTATTTCCCCTGTCATTCAACAAATGCAATTTATTAAATATTACATGTTGATCTCTCTTGTTGGAAAAATTTACTGCCAGAAAAGCTCATTTGTTAAACATAAATACCAATGAAAATCAATGCAATTAATAAATGGACTGTTGGCGAGTATTGAATACTTCAATGCAAGGCATATGGGTTCATGAATAATCCACTATCTGACAGTCTGTGCAACTAGTATCCACAGATTACATCTTTAATGGAGAAGCTTATGTGACCATTTTACAAGTGGATCAGGATGTTGGTATTTATCTCATTATTGGATTAGAGAAGAAGCAAAGAATGCATCTGGTTTGTAAATGTTTTCAGATAGTAATGTTTGCAGCCATGTAAAAATGCAGGTCTGTTCTGCAAATGTTCTCTCACTGTTGCAAACAAAAAGAGAAACACAGTTACCATGCACTGACAATGTGTGTTTTAGGGTAGTGTCTCTTTAAATCTAATATGATTTAAATGGATATTGTAATATTGCTTAATATAACCAGATATTGTAGCCAGTGTTTTTTTTTATTATTGTTTGAGGAAAAGCATACATAAATTACTTTTTTGGAACTGATGGCATACCATGGTGGCTTTGCTCTCAGACATACACATTTCAATAGTCATTCCAGGAAAGACAGGTCTTCCAGTTAAACCAATTGAATTGATATGTTGGACACTCAGAAAGCGAATGAAAATAATACAAATTGCACCTGGAAATCTACTAGAAAAACTAATCTCTGGGATTTATCTCAGAAATGCACACAAAAGCATTTTGATCTAAAGATCTCTTTCTTTGGTGAGGAAGTTATAACACCATCCAACTTCTAAATGGGATTTGATATTAGGAGGTGGGAATATTGGGATGCAGAAACACCAGGAGTTTAAAATATTTTTTGGAAGTTGGGTGGTAGGTCTCTCTACCGGAAACCTATAAATTATTAATCCATGATCACTGTACTTAAGAGGAAGATTGGTCACCCAATCACACTTAAGTCAACACTTACTGTAAGTCAGGTCATGTTGGAATAATTTTTGACGAGCTGCTCCAAGTAATTGTTCATCTTTATTGTCAGGATGACTAACTCTTGGTACAGAAGGCTTTAAAATCAACAACGGTATAAAATAACAATTTTAAGAAAGGATGAAGAAACAAAGGAATTACAGATGCAGGTTAATACACAAAGGAACACAAAGTACTGGAGTAACTCAACAGGTCAGGCAGCATCTCTGGACAACATGGATAGTTGATGTTGTGGATTGACCCAACATGTTAACTATTCATGTTCTCCATAGACACTGCCTGACATGCTAAGTTACTCAAGCACTTTGCATCCTTCATTGTGGAGACTTAATTTTGGATGTCCTTTATCATAGTTTATGTGTAAAATGTAAACAGTGGAATGAGGAATATTCTCCTGAAGTATTGGCTCGAGACATTTAAAAAAATATTAGGACCACTGTATATGTATTTATCCTATGGTATGTGCAAGAACCTAAGAAATAAAAGCATGATTATACCTTCTCTACCATTCAATAGTATGCCTGATACCCTATCTCCATTCATTTTCCCATGTATCTGCTGAATTTCTTTGAGTCCAAATATCTGTAAACTCCAGTCTTGAATGAACTTGTCAGGCTGAGCTTCCAGTCCCCTGTGGGAGGAGAATTCCCACAATCTGCTGCATTCCACTGCTGAATGACTAAGTTATCATGTTGCGTTCATGTCCCAAGTTATATTCTCCCCAGTTATATTCTTCTGGAACAATAATTAGAGGAGATTGTGGCTTTGCATCCATCCTGTCACCGAGACAGTCCCTCTGTGAGCCAATTGTTGCTCTTCGTCAAATCCTCAGTTCACAGTAATATATTATCCCTGATCTCAATTGGCCCTTATTATATGTAATGACCTTTTGAGTGATGCTTTTATGACCTGGAAATGCTCAAACCTGGGGGCTGTGTGGAATGCCCTCCAATTCTTTAACACTGAACCTATCTTAAAGGAGATATTTCTTAAAGAATATTTAACATAAAAACAACTTTGACTATAAAAAAACAGGTGCAATTCAATTGCTGGAATCCATTGGTGCAATATAAGTGTAATTAATTAGCTTGAATCTATTCTTCTACTGAATAAGAATTTGGCTAATTGGTACCTGGTTGTCTCTTGCAAAATCCGAAACAAATCAAAGGTACCCTAAATAATGTATTAAACTTGGGAACTCTACACATTGCAAGGTAAGCTTATGTATATTGTACTTCTAATTTAAAATTCATGCCTTCACATCAGTTTGACAAAAAAACATAATGCTGTTGAAGTTGGGTATTATGCACCTAAAACGGAATATTATTTTCAGATGGGGTTTGTTCAAACAAGAGTAAGAATGCTGTTTCCTTTGCAAAATAAGTCAATGTTCCATTCAGGGTTTTGATTCCAATTGTACTTGTCCTATAAGCAACTATGATTTGTTTACAAGTGAATCCTCCGGTGTGTTACTTTGTTCTGACTCCAGTGTAATGCTAATACCTCTTATTTTCTTTTTGTTAGCTCCATATCCATCTACAGCCCAAAGGACAATCCCCACATGTTTGATGCCACTGCTTTCTTTACATCCGTTGGGAACTTTGCCTGGATCTTTGCTGGTTCGTTTGCCATGGGCTCAGCATTTGGTGTTGTCACGGCTTTGATATCCTTTCTGTAATTGTAAGAAGAGTGCAAGATTTGTCTTAGAGTGGAACTGATCATTAGTTTCTCATGCATTAATTTCAATCTAAAACACATAGCCACAGGGCTAATCTGAATGTAACTGTAATTTGTTCTATTTTGCATTAGTGATCGGTTTGGTTTATGTAACTTCCTTAAAATCTGTTAGATCACAGATTTAACAAATGCATTCATGAGAGTTCACCTATTTGTATTAAGAAATACTAGCAAAAATAATATTTTCAAAGTAACTTTTCGTACATAGGAGAGCAAAGGCAGCAGGTTTTTCATGAAGTGATTGTTCTCGGTACAAAATTGGCTTGTCTTTTGTTTATGCCATGATATTATGGTCAAAAGAGCCCCTCATAACTTCCATTTTGTCTGGTCTTCATACAGCCAAACAACTGTTGATCAATCTGCTGAGACATACTTTATCTTCAGTCAGAACTTATTGTGGATCTTCTCATTATCTCCTGCATTATCAATTCTCCAAAAGTTTCATTGTAGTAGACAAAAAACTGTAGTTTCATTGTTAGGATGTGCATGTGTCCCTTCAAACTCCCAACTTAGTTTGGATGAAAACGAAGTAGTGACCATTACATGGAAAAATTCTCCAAATTACATGTAGAGAAGGCAAAGTGTAGTCCAAGGTCAAAGTTCAGGACCCCAGCAAAGCAATATAAATTAAGAACTTAAGAAAAAGATTGGGTATTAAAGGTTAGAGATTCAAGGCATAAACAAGACTATTAGCACTATTAGCACTACAAGACTATTATTGGGTTCTTGGCGGCTAACAAAGATCAAACCAGCCTTTTATGTTGGTCCATAGATTACAGCATATCAAATGGTCATCCAAATACTTTTTACACATGATGATTGTTTCTATTTCTTCAACCACAGAAGGCCGTGGAGGAAAATCAATGCATATTTTGAATGCAGAGATTAACAGTTTCTTGTTTAGTGCGGGTGTCAGGGGTTATGGGGAGAATTGGTTTGAGAGGGAAAGATTTGATGGGCCAAATGGCCTAATTCTGCTCTTACAATTTATCAACTTATGAACCTTCAAGGTCAATAGGTTCCTAACATCCAGTTTAAATATTTTTCACCAACTGCTCTCTAATCCTTTAAACAATCTTCATTAATTTGGATTTCCCAGTTATTAGCCATTCTGTGAAAGAAAATGAGTTGTTCCTATCGACCCTTTCCAGACACGTCAATTTTATACACCTCAATGTAATCTTCTGCCTTCCGGGGAAACAACTCCATTTAAGGAGACTCCCCCCATTTCACCAGTACTTGCAATGTCCTAATATATCTCTTCTGTATTGCTAATGCGTCTTCCTGCAATTTCATGACCAGAATTATAGTCTAACCCTAACTATCGTCCAACTCTAACTATTGTCCCATATGGGAATGTATTCCATAGGTCTTGTTAACAACTAATCTACCTTCCTCTTCTCCCTGCAGAAATCTTCAGACATATGCTCCAGAACTCATTTGTTCTTTCTCAGTATTTCATCACATTGTAATTTCATGATCTTTTTTTAAAATGGAAAAGCTGAGGGGAGGTAAAGAGTTTCTCATTTTAAAGTAAGGAGAAAAAATATGTTCAAAGAGGGGGTTACATTTTGTGTTAATTTCCCTCCCTGTCGCAAGAAGGTAGGAATAATTGGAACAAGATTTCGAAGGAGCCCTGATAAACAAATGCTTACTAATACAGGGAGAGATGATGTTGGTGAACGCAGATAAAAATGACAATCTAATTATGTCAAATTTCTTTTAAAGCAAGAATCTTGTTGACAGTAGATGATTACAGAGTGGAGATTCGTTGAGATATGCCAGATGTTTTTAAAGTGCAGTGTAACATGAGTTGACATTTGTATTCCTGATCTTGGGGAATATCAGAGGTGCACCACCAGATTGCAGCTCTTGTGGATTTATTTTCTCAATGTTAAATGATGCCATAGAATAGGAAACAGGAGAATTGATACCCAGTGCTGCTTTCAATTGAAGAAGAGAGCTGGCAGTTTACATCTCGAACCCTAGTTGCCAATTGGTATAGAGGAACTGTGCGAGAAAGGACATTTGTTCCTTACAAGCTGGGAATGGCATAGCATGAACATTTTTTATCTGCAGAAGGCCAGCTTCTCAAAGTGCTGTTCATGAATTTAGAACCCAATCAGTTCCTCAGCTTAACAGAGCTTTAATAGGACTGTGTTTCTCAGACATCACATTTGGTGGATACATAATAATCAAAGCCTTCCACTTATTCTTTGAATGAGAGTGGTGTTGTTCATTTGCATTATGATGTTGAATGCTTGATTACAGCATCCTCAGTTTGGAACCACCCTCTTACCTCTTTCGGCTGGCTTTTTGCTGGGAGCTTTTCTGAGACAATAACCTATTTTTAAAATTATACATTTGTCCATGATGTTCATGTTCATAAAGGTACATGTTTGTGAAAGAACCAGCAGATGCCTCTTAAAGTATTATCTTTCCACTTTTGAAGTCGTTCCCCGTAGCTTCCATTCATCCAAAGATCCAACAGCACTGCAACTTGCCTTCCCAGCCAAAAGGGGGAGCTAAATGTTGTGACATTCGATTTGTGACCTAAGAGTCAAAGAACAGAAACCCCACAAAATCTTGCGATAACTAAGAGCAAATTTTACTGTGCTTCTGAAGATTTTCAAATTATCTCAATGATAGCCCAAGTTTTATCATAGGATGAGCATTTGGGAATTATCTAGTAACACCGAACTTGCCACTCTCTCCAACCCAGCAACTGCAGTTCATTCCTCACATAGGAAAATCAATATTGTCTGAGGTCAATATAGTAATATGGGAAACATGGCAACAAAGCCAGGATGTTGGGAAGAACTCCTCCATTATTCCTTAGCCATGCAATTTTTAATGCCCAACTGAGAGTCATGGTAGGGATTTAGATTTCAAAGATGGCAGCTCCACCAAATGGTGTGTCTCTGTTGCCCCTCCCCTTCCATTTCCTTCTATTATCTCCCAGATTTGCCTTTCCTCGTAGCTTGCCCTGTCTCTTTCAGTTCTCGTGCTTTATATTATCTGCCCTGACCTTCTGCTTCTGTTTAATCCCTGTCTCACTGGTGCTTCCACTGTTCCCATGAAGCACAACACCAGTTCAAGGTACAGCACGTTATCTTCAGACAAGGTGCATTGCCAGCATTGTGCTTGTCCCGACTCAGTGATGAGACCAGCGATGAAAGCACTGCACTTTCAAATTCCTGCAGTGAATACATGCTTTTTTGCTAGTTGGCAACTTGTTACAAAACTTGATGGTTCTTTGGGATAACAAAAGCTTCAAACATCTAACCTAGTTCTTTATGAATTGAATTTATTTGCAATACCCTTGATTCTCTCTGAATATATTTTGATGAAATAGTCTGTCTACTTCCCCCACCCAAAGATATGAAACTGACACTCCAGTGCCATTTGAAAGAAGTGCCTGCGATGAAATGTGATATTAAATTAAAGGTCTGTCCCCTCTCTTAGTTGGGCATCAAATGTCCCATGACAGGATTTCACGGAACAATGGAGGGTTTCTCCCGAACGTCCTGGCTTTGTATTTTTCACACAAACACAAATAAAGAAGGCAAATAGGGGAGATAATACAAGAGAGGCAGAAAGGATGGGACAACTCGGACACATTGATTGAGCTTGCATCGCTTAAGATGGCTGATAAGTTTCCTATATTACTATATTGACCTCGGTGCAGTAAAACAGTTTGGGTCATTAGAAGTGCTTAAAGGAGCTGTTCCACTGCGGCGACCTAATTGGCGAGTTTAGAAGAGTTTGACCTCAACTGATACTTGCAGCATATTCGACACAAGGTCCTAGGAGGTCTTTGTAACTCTCCTTTATGCTCGAGAGTAGTCCCCGTGTACCCGAGGCCTCAGCTAGGTTGCGGCATATGTTTCAACATGCTGAAAAATGCCCTGAGTAAAAAAAGGTTGCCATGGAAAAAATCGAGATTTTATTTTACTCGTAGGTTTAGTCGAAGTAGGTCGTAGTAGGTTGGCATGTTATTCGTAGGTAATCGAAGGTAGTCGAGGGTAGTCGAAGGTAGTCGTAGATAGTCTTCAAGATAGTCGAAGGGAGGTCAAAGGAGATCGAAGGAGGTCATTTTCACTCTCCACTAATCAGTGTCCAATTTTCCCGAAGCTAGTCGAAGCTAGTCTTCTAAACTCGCCAATTAGGTCGCCGCAATGGGATAGTCCCTTTAGAATAGCTCTATGCATCCCTGAATTAATAAGAGGGTGCTCTCCAAGCTAACAGTACTAAGGCCTATTAAACTCTATGGCAATCAGATGATGCTCTATTCATTATCCTTGGCTTCTCCATTTTACCATTGTGTGAGGATCAAAAGGGCTTATGGGCCTGTCCCACTCAGGCGACTTTTTAGGCGACTGCAGGAGACTATGCAGTCGCCACATGATCGCCACATGTTTGCGGGTGGTTGCCGGGTAGTCGCCTTCATGGTCGTGAGGAATTTCCGCATTCTGGGAACTAATCGCGGCATGATTATGATAGCCGCTAAATTTTCATGTCGAAAAATTGGCAGCGACCAGAATGAAGCCGCCATGGAGAGTAGCGAGAACTCTTGTGCCATAAGTGGGTCGTCAGGAGGTCCTAGTGGGTTGCCAGGAGGTCGAAGGTTCTCGTAGGTTCTCGAAGGTTCTCATAGGTTGTAGCCAGTTTCATTGGCTCATTGGGGAAAAAAACCGTAAGCAGTAGTTTTCAGAACCAAGGATAACCGAATGGTAATGTTAATGTCCGCCGAGTTTCACAGCCGTGTATCTCCGGCTTCTTAAAAGTTGTCCCTACTCCTTCTCCCACCTTCTCCCCCCCCCACTTTTAAAGGACTTACATGACCCTTCCCGTACACTGTGCTTTCACCCCCTTAATTACAGCGCCAACCTTCCTGTTCATTGTGGTGTGTGTCTGCATCGCATTGGCTTTGCACCGTGTGAATTTCACTCAGACAGTGCTCCCCCCGCTTGCCCTGTCCCCCGCCTGCATTATGGGCTGGTGAAGGAAGCGATGTGTGTGTGTGTTCCACTCTGACACTCGCCGTTCCAGTCGCTAATTTCTCTTGCGACTGCCGGCGACTCAACAGTCGTCTGAAAAATTGCTTAAGTGGGACAGGCCCATTAGTCTTTTTGTTGAGGCTAAGAAGAGGATGCTGGAGTGCTTAATGAGTGTAATTCCAGTAAAACTAGATACATTTTAGATATTACAGTGAATTTAAAAGTTAATATAGAAGCTGAAATATAATAGAATTAAATAGAATGTTTAATGAATAGAATAGTTATTATTTTAAAAAGTGCTATTTTTTTTAATTATCATAGGGAATGACACAAATCATACATGCAAATTAATTGATTCAGGGCCTGTGAGGTTGTAAAGCAGTAATTCCAGACCCATTTATACCTTAAGCTATAAAGTGTAACATTTGTAATGTGTTTTGCGCCGACTTAAGTACATGAATACATGAATTTCACATCAGGTCACTCACTCACTTCTGGAGATTATACTGTAGAAAGTATCAAAACAGAACAGTCCTGTGAAGGATTGGGCAATTGTTCACAACTGTGATAGATTTTAACGCATGTCCTTATACCAGAAATTGGTGCCCATTTCACGTTGCAATAAAGGCAAAAATCGACTGTTCCATCATCATCATAATTCCAAATTCAGGCCATTCTGTTAAGAACTAGTGACCGGTTGTCCCACCTCTTTCATTCCAGCTATTAATGTAGATTGGGAAGAGCAATAGCCTGAACACTGTGGCCTGCGGGATTCAATACAGAATGTTCATCATACAAGCGTTTTTAAAAAATCCCACAAATATGTATAAAACAATGGTCCAGAAGTTCAACCTTTGCGATATGCACAGTGTACAGTATCTGCATTGAAGTCTCCTCTGAAATCCAATTACATTGAATTCAATTGAACCACAATTCACAAAGGGGATAAGATGGTGGCTGATATCTTTTCCATTTAATGTGTTTGAGGAAGAGTGTATACCTTGAAAGTTCTTTAATGCAGTTTGATTTTTGCTTTTAAAGAATGGGTTCCTTCATACTGTTTTAAACTCAGTGCATGTACTATTTTTTTTTTGTCTGTGGAGGCTCAGAGAAATGATCACACGGAGAAGATTAACTGTTTAAGAAATAATTGGAGAAAAAGATAAAGGTGCTGTGAGAAACGAAGAATACTTTATCTGAAATAATAGTGTGCATGTAGTTGTTATGAAAAAGTAAAATACCTGGAAATCAAAAGCAAAATCTGCGTTGGAAAGACATTCCATGTGGAAGATAGTGATAAGTGGGGGAGAAACACTCTATACAGATGTTCTATTGATATTGTTATCTTGCAAAAACAAGAAAATGATATTTCAGAATTCTGGATGCAGCCAGCAAATGATCTGTTCTACAGTAACTTGAGAAGTTTCTACAGAACTATGCGGAACTACAAATAGCTACGATCACCTGATGCCATTAGATGAAGTCCAAAACATCACGTCATAATGTGGGATAGTTTCAAGGGATAAACTCCGGAGAAGAGGCATTGCAGTCATGTGGGCAGGGTAGAAGAATGAAGGATCCTCTCCTGAAAGCAGAGATGGAGACGGGAAGGTTTAACAGCATGTTTATAAAATAATAAAGGATGTAGGTGCAGTAAATGAGGTAAATGCACGGAGCCTTTTACCCACAGCAGGGGAATCAAGAACCAGAGGATATTGGTTTGTGAGAGAGGAAAGACTTCATAGGAACCCGAGGGGCAAATGTTTCCACACAGAGGGTCGTGGGTACACGGAATGAGCTGCCAGAGGAGGTAATTGAGGCAGATACTATCACAATTTTTAAAAGACATTTGAACGTGTACATGGATTGGAAATGTTTAGAAGAATATGGATCAAACGCAGGCAAGTGGGACTAGTGTCAATGGGGCATCTTGGTCGGCGTGGCTAAATTGGGCTGATGGGCCTGTTTACATACCTTATGACTCTAAATAAAGAGAAATTGGCTGTAAGAATACTAAGCAGATGGCATAGATTTAAAGCTGTGTGCAGCAGTGTCAGACACTGAATCAGGAGGATTTAGAATGTCCTGCCTTGTACAAAAACTCATGGAATTGAATGGATTAAATATTTAATTGGGTGCTTGTGCGACACCAGTGGCCATCTGCAATTAATGATTCCAAAAGCAAATGAGATTTTTTTTTTGGAGTTGCAGTAAGTGATGGACTTCCAAAGTGGCTTTCTGGGGTGAACAGATACAGATTCATTGATGCAGATACAGTAGTGTTAATAGAAATAGAGCCATTGAGAGTAGAAAGGCTAAGAACTGCACGTTGACTGTCTGGATTGCTGTGAGGATGGTACAAATGATGTAGTCATTGCCCTGGTGAAGAGGCATGTTAGTTCCTGTTCCCAATTACCACCTAAGATAATACTGGAATAACAAAATACTGGAGTAACTCAACGGGATATGCAACATCTTTGGAGAGAATAAATAGGTGACGTTTCAGGTTGAGACCCTTCTTCAGACTGATGTCAGGGGAGAGGGAGGTACATAGATAAGGAAGTGTTGGGTGTGAAAACAGGACAAAGGGAATAGAGATTAAGGAAAGTGTAGAATAGATCATTGTTGGAAGAAGGTAACAAAGCAAACAGATAAAATGTAGTTGGAGACAGCAGACAGGTCGAAGAACTGGGAAGGGAAAGGCTTGGAGAGAGAGGGAAAGTAAGGGTTTCTTGAAGTTAGAAAAGTCAAAAATTATTTTACATTACCACCCGGTCTTTATATATTCTGGTCAATGCTTTTTGTTTTAATCAATGTGTTGTTGTCAGCTCTGATGTTTCTCCATTTTATTACACATTTTTTTCCCCCTCCCCTGATCAAAATTTGGCACCAAATAATTTTAAAAAAGTAAAATTCACAGATGCTGGAAATCCAAAGCAGAGCATGGAAATGGACAATCGCACTTTTTGGCCCGGTTTATTATTTGTAAATAATAGTCTGAGGCAAAGACTGGTAGAAACATACAGATGGTAGTGCCATCCTCCCAAGGAGGAGGAAGGGAATGTCTGACAGTGTTGATGCTCCTGCAGTCCTAAATGGGCAGTGATGGCACCAGGCTTAGACGAAGCTGCAGTACCTTTACTCTTGGATAACCTTTGGATGTGTGCTCATAGCTCAAAGTGCCTAATTCCTCTCGTGTGAGATATTGTGTAAGAACGAATTGCAGTGCTGGTTTATGCCGAAGATAGACATAAAGTGCTGGAATAACTCAGCGGGTCAGGCAGCATCTTTAGAGAAAAAGAATGGGTGACATTTCAGGTCAGAACCCTTCTGAGAGTTCCAAGGAAGGGTTCCAACTCGAAATGTCATCCAATCATTTTTCTCAAGAGATGCTGCCTAATCCGCTGAGTTACTCCAGCACTTTGTATCTATCTTAGATGAGATATTAGTCATTGCCATTCATGGAAAATACATCAGTTGAAGGAGACAATGTCTTAAAAATGGAAGGAATGGGAAACATTTGGTGAAAAATTGTGGCCATTTTTCATTATCATTCTTTTCCTTAACTCATGCTGTGATTACTTAACCAAATTCACCAAACTCTGTGAGTTCCCAATGCTGGAGACTGGGATTTTCTTCTTGCTGTCCTGGAGTGCGTTCCTCTCCGCTGAAGCAAGTGGCCTGACAGGTGAGTGAAACCTGAATGCGTAGCCTTCATGATGGGGCACCGTGGAAAAAAAATCAATGGACCACGTGTAAGTGGGAAACTTTTCTAACAGCTTAAGCTGAAGAAAACTCGAGTGTAAGTTGTAGACGCAAGGAACTGCAGATGCTAGTTTACAAAACAAAGAAAGTTCTTGAGTAACTCAATAGGTCAGGCAGCATATCCGGATAAAGTGGCCCAAAACGTCACCTATCCATGTTCTCCATTGATGCTGCCTGACCCACTGAGTTACTCCACCATTGTATGTTTTCGAATGCAGGTTTTCCTCGATCTTCTCCCAGTGCCTTTGAAAATGTTGTGCCCCCATTTGCTTGTGGCTCCCAATACAGCTCCAAATTATTGTATGCTGGATTCCTTAATATTTGATGGTATATTGTATTTCCATAAAGTGCTCAATTATTCCGCTGTTGAACTCGTATTGTGTACCGGGGTCTCCCTTTCCCCTCCACCTACATTCCTTCATCAGCTACAAAATTCACAACTTTTCTATCTTTGAGTTCCATAATTCCTAACTCGATATCCTTCTGGGGCTTACACCTGTTTTTCCATCTCTGGCCTTTGTCCAACAAACTGCCTATCAACAACCCCCTCCCCCCCCCACTCTTGTATGTGCACCCCTATTAAAGGCCATGCTTTGTCTTGCTCCACCTCTCATCCAACTGTTATTTCTTGCCTCCATGCCCCCTCCCCCTGCAATCAGTCTGAAGAAGGGTCGCAACTTGTTCTCCAGACCCGTCGAGTAACCGCAGCATTTTGTCTTTATTTGCATTAATCCAGCATCTGCATGTCCTTGTTATCACATGGATATTGTTTTCCCGTAACATTGAATTAGGTTCATTCCTTGCCCACTGTTGCCCATCCAAGCCTCCTTCATCCTGACCAGTTGAAGGGCTCAGTAAGTTCCTGAACATAACTATAAATCACATTGGTGGAGTTAATTTAATGAGAATTGATTTTTCTTGATGTGGGACAACTTATCCATTAAAATGTTATTATTCAGCAGAGGCATCTAATCAAGAAGACATTAATTTTAAGCTTCCCATTTCCAAAGAGTACTTTATACGTGCAATAATTATGGTGCATAACCTTTTTTCTCTGCATACCAATGCGTCTCTGGGCCCAAGTACTATCAACAGTGCTCAAAGAGAGTCGAACGCATGTCTAATTTAATGCTCAGTCTCCAAACTGGTTTCAAGATAACCTCATCCACAATCAATTTTGAATAATTAATCGTGGGAATCAAAGTGATGGGTTTTGTGCATGGAATCTCATTATTTCAAAAGATGTGCATGAAATAAATTAGAAATGACCATGTGAACATTGGAAAGAGGGGGATGCATCCTTAATTCTTGCTGTTGGCATCAGAAATAGTAACCTTATGATGATATAATCAGCAACTTCACAGTTTAATGGAACCTGCAGGAGCAAGGATGAAGGTGACTCTCAGTATAAATATGTATAATGGAAGTCCATCTGCTGTGGGGTTGTTCACAGAGAATTTCTAAACTATAATTGAATGCATAAATATGGAATCTGTGACCCTGACCCATCTTGGTTCTCCTGTTCTGTAATGCATTCCTTATAAATTGAATTCCTGGTTTTGTAAGGCAAGCCATCTGTATATCAGCTTTTTTGATAAATCAGATTCCAGGCACCCAACCACAATTATTATGCCTCTTGCTGTTTAGTTTCTCATAAATCAGGTTGCAAGGTTCTACATACCCAGACCTTTGTATGTTGATTTACTTATAATTTGAAGTCACCGTCTCTCTGCTTTGTCCTGTTGATAAATCAAGCTTCAAGGTACTTCCCACCTCTCTGCCATCATAGAAGCCCCATATAAAGTGCACATTCGAATTCAGAATTTTTAACAGGGTAAAAATGCCATTCTATTTTGTTGACCTGCTCTAACTCGGTACCTTGTAAGATGGCCATGGTGACGACATTGCTCTGATAAGTGAGATAATGAATACTGAAAATAACCTAACCAAACCCAAGAGTCTGCAATTATTTAACCAATCAGAAATAATTAAGTTATAGATAATAAAAAATAATCTTCACTGGTTGATCTCGTGGCAGCATTTCCCCTCTGTTTTTACTGTGGAGAAAGACGTGAAGACTGGGAAACATGGGACAGTTAATGGCGCTCTTGAGGACAGTCCATATTACAGTTGAGGAGGTGATGGACATCCCAAGGCGCATGAAGTTAGCTAAATCTTCCAGGTCTGATCAGATATTTGTGGGGGCACTTGGAATCAAAGAAGAAATTGCAGGATCCTCGGCTGAGGCAGATGAATCATCATTACACACTGGTGAGATGCTGGAAGACTGAAGGGTGGCTAATGTTGTGCCTCTATTTATGAAGGGCTGCAAGGAAACGTCTGCGGACTATAGACCAGTAAGCCTAATGGGCCTGTCCCACTTAGGCAATTTTTAGGCGACTGCCATAATCGTAGCAGGTCGCCGAAAAACCAGCGACTGGACTAATGGGCCTGTCCTACTTAGGCGATTTTTTAGGCGACTACTGGCAAATACGACAATGGAATTCACAGAAGTTAGCACCGGCGACAACCTACGACATCCTGGCGACAACCTACGACAGCACCTACGTCAAGCTACGCTCATTGGTTCCAAACCCAAGGTCACCACTGTCGCCGAAGATTTTCAACTTGTTGAAAATCCAGCGGCGACCAGAAAGACGTTACGACGCTTTGGGCGACCGAGGAGACTACTCACGACCATACAGGCAACACTCCGGTGACCACTGACAACCACGTGGCGACAGCCTAGTAGCCTGTAGTCACCTCGAAAAGTGGGACAGGCGCAAAACATCTGTGTAAGCAAGTTACTGGAGAGGAATCTGAAGGATAAGATATATATTTGGATGGACAGGGACTGATTAGTGATACTCAGCATGGGATTGTACGTGGGAGGTCATGTCTTACAAATCTGAGTATTTTGAAGAAGTAACCAAAAAGGTTGACAAGGGCAAAGCTGCATATGTTGTTTTTTTGAACTTCAACAAGGCATTGTTATGGTTCTGCATGGTAGGTTGTTCTGGAAGGTTAGATTGCATGGGATCCAGGGAGAGCTCGATGTCTGGATAGAGAATTGGCTTCATGGAAGAAAGCACACGGTGATGGAAGTTGTTCTTTGGACTAGAGGCCTGTGACAAGTAGTGTGCCGCAGAGGTCTATGCTGGGCTCATTAGTTTTTCTGGTTTAAATCAGCGATTTGGATAAGAATGATTAGTAAGTTTGCAGATGAAATTAAAGCAAGTGGTATTGTAGATAGCGAGGATGGTTATCAAAAATTACAGCAGGATCTTGATCAACTGGGCAGTGAGCTGAGGAATGGCTATCGGAGTTTAATGCAGATTAAGGTATTGTATTTTGGGAAGTCAAACCAGGGAAGGACCTTCACAGTAAATGGCAATGACCTGGGCTGTGTCGTAACACAGAGGAATCTAGGAGTGCAGGTACATAGTTACATGAAAGTGGCGTCACAGATAGATTGGTCAAGAAGTTTTTGATACATTGGCCTTCATTAGTTCGGCTGTTGAGTATAAAAGTTGGGATGTTACCATATGTTAGTTGTACAAGATGTTGATGAGTCAGCATTTGGAGTATTGTGTTCAGTTCTGCTCACCCTGCAACAGGAAGAATGGTGTTAAGTTCGAGAGCGTGCAGTGAAGATTTGCAAGGGTCATAACTTGAGGGTCTGAGCTATCGGACCCCGAGACAGCCGAGGACTTTATTCGTTGGAGTGCAGGCGACTGAGTGGTGGTCATAGAGGTGTATAAAATCATGGGAGCAATAGATGGAGTGAATGCTGGCAGCCAATTTACACATCTCCGGCTACCATTGATAGGCAAAGGCTGACAATATGTTTTAGAGATGTCGGTTGGGGAGGAAAATATTGAACAGAAACAAAATTATATCCTTGGCAATTTAGTGCCAAGAAAGCAAACATTATCTGTTTGAACCCTCAATCTGTGGATGACATTTCAGAGAGAGCAACGCTACCTCAGTAACACAATGGAGTTGCGGTAATAGAATGATGGAGAGATTCAGAGATACAGTAGAAACTGGCAACAAAGCACCATTAACACTAATCCCACATAACCTCATTATTTTATTCTCCCCACATTCTTATTCATTCTCCCCAGATTCTACCACTTGCCGATACACCAGGGACAATTTATAGTGACCAATTATTCTAACCTACACTGTGATGTGGGTGAAAATCCACAAAGAGGACACCTGAGCTCTGTATTGAATCAGTCTCTCGCGCTTTGAGATAATGGCTCTACTAGCTGTGCCATTTTGACACCCTCTATGGATATATATTTTGGGCAGCCGAGGACTTTATTCCTTGGAGTGCAGGCAGCTGAGGGGTGATCTCATAGAGGTGTATAAAAGCATGGGAGCAATAGATGGAGTGAATGTACAGTGACTTTTACCCATAGAGGAATTGAGAACCCTATGTTTAAGGTGAGAGGGGAAAGATTTTGTTTTACATGAAAACTGGTAGATAAGTGGCCACATTTCAGAAAAGTCTTAGTTGGTTACCTGCAGAACAGTTCTCATTAGATTGGATACCTAATATGCCTTCTAATGAGAAAACTAAAATATGTAAGAAGAAAGATTTTAAGACGATATACGCATTGAGACATAAGATCTGTAAGTAAAGATAGTGGTCGACTGTGATGCGTATTATTTTAAAAGTTGATATGTTGTCTTCATCAAGTTGAGCTGATGGCATTAGAAGGGAACTGGGGGATATTGTGCTTAAATTTTAGTCAAATATTCCAACAGATGAGAAGCAGTGGAGATTTTACTAGCGGTACAATAGTTGTAAATCACTATTTTATATAGGCAGGCTGATCCTGTAGCCCCTTTATGCGGCAACTGGACAGCATGTTATCAATGAAAAGGTAAGGTTGTGTCATTGGCAAACTCTGGTAGATAACAGTGAAAGGCTTGGGAATAAGGCTGTTGATGGAGTTAGTTTATTGACCAATGGATAAGTACCTGTGTGAGAATATTCAATGAGATATGCAATAAAGGAGAGTTGTTGAAGGGTGATTTGGTCAGCAGTATAAAAGATGCAAAGAAATTGAGAAAGTAAAGGAGACCTTATGGATAAAGTATAATATTCAACATGGATGTCCTATGTATTCTGGAGAGGTTCAACAGTGCAGCCTGAAAACAGTATGAAGAGGTTTAACTAGGGAGTCACAATTGCAGTGAGCATGGATCTGATGGTGAAAGTCTATTGAAGAAGAGGCAAGTTCTTGTTTGAGTGGAAGTTTTAGTCAAGTACAGTGCGGTATTGGATGGATTTGTTACATGGAACTCAGTGGTGACTGGTGTGAAAAGAAGAGAGAACTGACATTGTACTTGGTCTTCTCTGAAAAAGAAGCAGAGACTATTTACAGTGTTTGTAACCATGGAGACAAGACGCCAGCTGTGTGCTGAGTAGCAATTATCAGCCAAAGGAGCAGGATGTTGGTTGCATGAACAAGATGCCTTCCATGAGATTTGAGTGAAACTACAAAGAGATGAGAGTTCAGCATGAGCACAAGAGAATGGAAGAGGCATTGACTGCTGGCCAAGAGGGAGAGAGAACCTGCATAATGCAAAACCTGAATCTTGGTTACAAGGCGTCCGTGGACTGCATGTCGGAGATGATTGTCTCACCCTGTCTCTGCCAATCCACTGGAGAAATCCTTATCGTGGGTCAATTTAAGATTTGAGTACTTCCATTTTTGATTGCCGTTCCATCCTGTATAAACTTCAGTTCACCCAAATCTCTTGATGACGCAGCGGTAGAGATGCTGCCTTACAGCACCGGAGACCTGGGTTTGATCCTGAATGAAATTTGTATGTTCTCCCCATGACCTGTGTAGATTTTATCCAAGATCTTCAGTTTCCTCCCTCACTCCAAAGACATACAGATTTGTAGATTAATTAGCTTGGTGTACAGTGCCCTCTATAATGTTTGGGATACTGAGATGGGATATATTTTTATACATTTTGGTTTCACCATGTAGAAATTACAGCAGTGTTTATACATAGTTCTCCCATTTCAGGGCACCATAATGTTTGGAACACAGAAATGTCATGTAGTTATGACTAGTATTTTGTTGCATACCCTTTGCATGTAATGACTGCTTGACATGACTAATGGACATCACCAGTTGCTGGGGGTCTTCTCTGGTGATGTTCTGCCAGGCCTGTATTGCAGCCACCTTTAGCTTATGCTTGTTTTGGGGACTAGTCCATTTCAGTTTTCTCTTCAGCATATAAAAGGCATGCTCAATTGGGTTCAGATCAGGCGATTGACTTAGCCACTCAAGAATTGACCATTTTTTAGCTTTAAAAAACTCCTTTGTTGCTTTAGCCGTATGTTTGGGATTATTGTCTTGCTGTAGAATGAACTGCCGGCCAATGAGTTTTGAGGCATTTGTTTGAACTTGAACAGATAAGTTGGGTCTATACACTTCAGAATTTGTTATGCTACTACCATCAGCAGTTGTATCATCAATGAAGATAAGTGAGCCAATACCTTTAGCAGCCATACATGCCCAGGCCATAACACCCCCACCATTGTGTTTCACAGATGAGGTGGTACGCTTTGGATCTTGCGCAGTTCCTTCTCTGCTCCATTCTGTGCTCTTGCCATCACTCTGATATAAATTAATCTTCATCTCATCTGCCCACAAGACCTTTTTCCAGAACTGTGGTTGCTCTTTTAAGTACCTCTTGGCAAATTGTAATCTGGCCATCCTATTTTTTAGGGTAACCAGTGGTTTGCATCTTGCTTGTAGCCTCTGTATTTCTGTTCATGAAGTCTTCTGCGGACATTGGTCATTAACAAATCCACACCTGGCTCCTGAAGAGTGTTTCTGATCTGTCGGACAGGTGTTTGGAGATTTTTCTTTATTATAGAGAGAATTCCTCTGCCATCAACTGTGGAGGTCTTCCTTCGCCTGCCAGTCCCTTTGCGATTAGTACGTTCTCGCTTTCTTCTTAATGATGGTCCAAACAGTTGATTTTGGTAAGCCTAAGGTTTGGCTGATGTCTCAAACAGTTGTATTCTTATTTCTCAGTCTCATAATGGCTTGTTTGACTTTCATTGGCACAACTTTAGTCCTCATGTTGATAAACAGCAATAAAAGTTTCCAAAGGTGATGGAAAAACTGGAGGAAAGACTAGGTGCTGTGATCTCTCTTATACCTGCATTAAGGAGGCAATTAAACACACCTGAGCAATTACGGACACCTGTGAAGCCATGTGTCCCAAACATTATGGTGCCCTGAAATGGGGGGACTATGTATAAACACAGCTGTAATTTCTACATGATGAAACCAAAATGTGTAAAAATGGCCTTTTATAAAATCTAACAATGTGCACTTTAACCACAAGTATTTTTTTCTATTACAAATCTCAAATTGTGGAGTACAGAGACAAATAAATAACTGATGGGTCTTTATTCCAAACATTATGGAGGGCACTATAATGTAAAATTGTCCCCAGTGTGTGTTGGATAGTGTTTATGTGCGTGGATGGCTGGTCGGTGTGATACTTGCTGTATCTCTAAACTAAACAAAAGCTTAAGCCCCTGTCCCACTTACGTGTCCTTGGCACGCTAATTACACAACCTCATGGTCGCGTTGAGGCGCGACAGTCCCGCGAAGGTCGCACGCGATTCCATGCGCCTGCACAGCCGTCTGGTGCTCGTGACGTCATTTGAAGATAGACACAAAATGCAGGAGTAACTTAGCGAGACCGGCAACATCTCTGGAGAGAAGAAATGGGCGATGTTTCATGTCGAGACTCTTCTTCAGTCTGAAAGAAGGGTCTCGACCCGAAACGTCACCCATTGCTTCTCTCCAGAGATGCGGCCGGTCCCGCTGAGTTACTCCTGCATTTTGTGTCTATCTTCATTTTTCCTGGCCCCACCACTCTGGGAGTAGAAGTGGGGGCAGATCCGGACCTCAACGGCCGTGCTCCTCAGGCTGAGTTCGGCGATCGTTTGCCTGCTTCTGCTGCTGTTGGAGGTGAGACGTTGTGTCGCGCCAGGGTCTTGGGCCTGTCCCACTTTGGACGTCAGTTACGCGACAGGTCGTTGGCGCGCGAAGATTTTGTTCGCTACAAAAATTTCAGAGCCCCGCGCGATGTCATGCACAACTACATACCCCTCGGCGCTTCTCAGTGGGACCGGCCCCGCGCGGCCATACGATGCCCGGGCGCCTCAACGCGACCACGAGGTCGCGTAATTTGCATGCCAAGGACACGCAAGTGGGACAGGCCCTTTATGTTCCTGACTGCACCATATTGTGCTCACTCATTGTCAGCACCAAAGATCCTATAGCGAGCAAGATAGTCCACTCCTGCTAAATCCAATGGGCTGATGTGTAGTACGCAACGGAGCGGAATGTCAGTCATTTCTTCGGCCATTCCAGTAATCCCGACCCGACTTTGGTTATCCCACTCGCTGTGTAATCAACGTTGCAGGGGAACAGTTTGTGTTAGTAAATTATAATTCTGTTAATTTTATTTATTTTTTAATTTTATTTTTTTTAATGTTTTTAAAAAATGTCTTTTTAAATGGCTCATGTGCTGTGTTTGAGTTCACATTTGTATTAAACTTGCCCTCTGTAATTCATCTAATCACACTGTTCACAACAGTGGTATTTGGTAAGATAATGGCAATATGAAGATTCCAGTTGCTCTACTCTTGGAATGTTCCTTAATGTTTTTTTGTGTCTATGGAATTGCTTTTCAACAATAAAATGGGTCTGGTCTTCCCAATAGCCAGAGAGTGGATGAGATCTGTCTGTAATGGTGGAGTTATCTAAATGAAGTATTTAACAAAGTTTTGAGCTAGATTAACAAATGATGTATAACTTAAGGATGGATTTATTCAGCGACCATACAACTGATTAGATTGTGGAGAAAGGAACACACATACATGAATGTGATATAGATGTATATAATCATATAACACACACATATATATTTATCCAGATTTTTATATATAACTAGACTAAGTGGGACCCCATGGGAGGGCTGGTCCCCCGACGCAATATTCCACCTCTCCACCAATTCCAATATTGGTGGCCTGTGGGGGGGGGGGGGGGCTTTCTGGAGTGCTGGTATGGGTTCTTGGGGTGGCAGCTCAGTCCCTCAAGCCTCATGTGCTGGCAGGTCACTCACGGCTGGTAGGCTGGCAGTTGACTCATGGCTATTCCTTGAAATTCCATTTCAAGCAGGGTGCAAGGCCACCAAATTCAAATCCATTTTCCTACCATGTCAAGCAGGGTGCAAAGCCACCAAATTCAAGTGCAGTTTCATACCATTTCATGCAGGGTGCAACACCACCACATTCAAATGCCAAAGCCAAAGCCCCAAGCCACCATTTGCAGTCATGCCTTTTAACTTCAAGCCAAAGTCCCCAAGCCACCATTAGCAATCGTGCCTTTTCACTTCAAGCCAAAGCACCCAAGCCACCATTTGCAGCAATGCCTTTTCACTTCAAGCCAAACCACCAAAGCCACCATTCACAGTAGTGCCTTTTCACTTTAAGCCACAGCACCCAAGCCACCATTTGCAGCAGTGCCTTTTCACTTCAAGCCGAACCACCCAACCCACCATTTGCAGTAGTGCCTTTTCACTTCAAGCCAAAGCACCCAAGCCACCATTTGCAGTAGTGCCTTTTCACTTCAAACCAAAGCACCCAAGCCACCATTTGCAGTAGTGCATTTTAACTTCATCCCAAATCCCCCAAACAAACATTTGCAGGCAGTGCCTTTTTACTTCAAACCCACCATATTTTCATTTTCAAACCACATTAAGGGCACTCACAGTTGAGTAGACATGTGTCCAATGCTATTCAGAGCTCAGAGGGACGTGACCCTCTGGTTCCTCCATCTTGCAGAGACCGAGTGAGGCACACCACTTCCTGGTTTTATAGTCCCTCCCCCTCCCTCCAGCAGGGGCAGCAGAGAGAATGGGTAATTTGTTAAAAACATTAATATCTCTGATTTTTCATCGATGGGAAAAGTCCTCTGGTCCAGAAAGGCGGAGGGGGGCTCTGTGCGAGCTGGCCAAAAATGACAGCCATAGGTGGCGGCGTTCTCTCGGAAATCACAGCACAGCGAGCCAAAAGCGGTCAAGATCAGACTTTTAGTAATATAGAGATAGATATGGATGATAAAGTTTATTTCGGACTCAAGGCCCAGACAAGGGACAATATTACATAAAAATACATTGCAAACCTCCCCGCAACTTTACCCTGGCGTCCCAGCCGTGCTGATCCGGACCGGACTTCCCACATGCTGTGGAAGGAACATAGGCATCTCTTTGCTTTTTATTGTGAGGCAGAGAGGCAGAAAGAAAATGAGGAGAAGATTTTTACCAAAGATCTTTGATTTTGATGAGGATGTTTCCGTAACCGGCTTCCGTCTCCGCACTAGTATCTTTGCTCCGCTATGGGATCTTTTGGATGGAAGCCGGTTATGGAAATGGTGCTGAAGATTATCCATGACCCTACTATGGCATTTTCGTCGAGTGGACTATCTTGCTCCACTATAGGATCTTTGGTCAGCACTGTTTGCTAAACAATCTTTCCCCCATACCCCTCCCTCCCACATGTAAATTTATATTTCTCTTTCAAATTCCTTATGCTTCTAACCTCTTGCAGCTATACTACCCTCAGTAACTCATACTTACTTTATTAGCCAAGTATGTTTTACGACATACGAGGAATTTGATTTGCCATACAGCCATGCTAATAAAAAGCCACAGAACACCCAAAATACATTTTAACATAAACATCCACCACAGTATCTCCTCCACATTCCTCACTGCGATGGAAGGCAAAAAAAAGTTAAATCTCTTCCCTTCTTTGTCCTCCAACGGTCTGGGGCCTCTAACCTTCTGTTGACAGGACGATCTTACTCCGGTAGCTGGCGGGCGGTCTCCTCAACGGGGTGATCAAGTTTCTGCATTGGGAGGGAATCTCAGCTCCCCCGCGCCGGGCGATCTATCCCGGGTCAGGGCTTGTTGAATGTCGTGCAGTTTTTGAGCTTCCCGATTCTGTCTGTCCCGAGACTGTGATCCCTTGATATTAAAGTCTGCAGGCCGGGGTTGGAGCGTTGGTCCCAGGCAAGGAATCGGCTCCAATGGTAAGTCCACGCCCCATGGTGGGCTCAAAGTCAGTCCAGAGCAAGGCCTCCAGCTTCACGATGTTAGGCCGCAGAGTGACCGGAGATACGAACCGAAAAACAATCGTATCTACAGCAAGGTAAGAGATTGAAAAAAAGTTTCCCCCAACCCCCACCTCCACATAAAACAAACCAGAGAACATTAACACAAACTTTTAAAACACACTAAAGATAACAAAAAAAAAGACAAATGAATAGGCAGACTGTAGTTGAGGCTGCCATCGAAGCGCCACCCGGTGGTCTTATTAACTCAGCCCTCATTCCTCTACTCCTGCTATTGGTGCTGTCTCCACAGCTGCTTATATCTGAGGGCTTGGAATTGCTTTTCCACTTTTCAATTATCATTCAACACCCTCATTACAATTCCTTCATTTAAACCAAGGTGTACATTTTTTGTTAGATCTGTGAGAAGCTGTGGAACAATTTTATTCATCAAAGGCAGCATATAAACTCAAATTTGTTGTTGGATGCATATTAATGTGCTTTGAGCTCGGCTGGAACATGTTGCCAGTGTGATAGATGGCGATTTGAACATCTGTTCCAATTCATTGCAACTGGCAGAGAGTAATTTCAGTGGAAACCAATCTGTGACTGCTGTCAAGCAGATGATTTTGTAAACTGAGTGCAAGTGCAGGGTGAGTTAATCTATTTCTCAGCTTGTAGCCTGACATACTGCCAAGATTACTGTGATCACCAAACCTTACCATGTTGAAAGGCGAGCTTACTAGTTACTTTTCCGAAAGCCAAGCTTGTGGAACATCTTTTCATCTCTTCATTGGGACAAAGGAAATGCCTTTCCTCCCTCTACAATTAGTCTAAAGAAGGGATGCAACCCAAAACATTGCCTATCCCTGACCTCCAAGCATGCTGCCTGACCCCCTGAGTTACTCCAGCATTTTGTCTTTTTTTGTAGACCAGCATCTGCAATTCCTTGTTTCTATATTCTACTTTCATTTGTAATCTGTCTTCTAATTCTCATTGGATTTGATTACTTCGATTCCGATTGTATCCTATTTTAATTAAAGGCTGGCACACAAATTGTATGCAAGCTTGTGGTGCGTTGAATGATAGCATATGAAGTATTCACACTCCTTGCAGCAAAGAAATGCTTACAACAGTAGGTCCCACTCAGACACTCAATGGCACCTAAACATTCCTGCTTGTGACAACAGCTCAGGTTAACCCATTCCGATTTTGAATTTTTTAAATCACTTTGATTACAAAATAGAATGTATGCTAGGTTATGTGTCATTAGTTCAATACAATTATTGATTCCTTTGAATTAGGTGAAACTGCAAGCTATATAATATGGGTGATGTGGCATTGCCTGTACCATGCAGCAATTCTAGATGATTCCTGGCTCAATGTTTCATAACATTGCGAGAGATGTCGGCAACCTTCTCGTGGTCTCTCCTGTTAATCCAGTTATTTTTCTCTCATGGAATACTCTGTGGAGACAGATGCCGATAACACGAAACCAAACCACGGATTGGGCAAAGACTGAGTGTCGCAGCTCTGAGCCAAGCTTCGCGCTCTTTTCAGAGCAGGCGTCAGTTGCCGTCAAAGACAAGGATGCTGGGATATTACAGCGAAATGTCGAAGGTCTCACCAGTGCTAAGATATCCATCATTGAGCAGCTAGCATACGCCAACAAAGCGACTGTCATACTCCTGCAGGAGACACACTGCGAAACAGTTGAGAAACTCGCAATTCCTGAATTCATACTAGCTACTTTCACACAAGTTATAAATATGGTCTGGCCACTTTCATCAGAGATGACACAGATTGGGCTATAGAAGGGCAGTCTGCAGAAGACTCAGATCCAGAATGGCTTGCAGTGAAGGTCCAGGACGTCACCATCATCAATGTGTACAAGCCTCCCCCAGTGGGTCTGGCTACAACATCCGTACCAGTGTTCACCCCTCCCTGTGTATACTCAGGTGATTTCAACTGCCACCACACTAAATGGGGCTACTCAAGATGTCATAGCGATGGAAACGGCCTCATAGGTTGGGCATCTGCCAATGACCTCCCGCTTCTGTATGATCTAAAAGAGCCAAACAGCTTTCATTCAGCCCGCTGGAACACTGGTACAAACCCAGACCTAGCCTTTACCAGTAACACAAAGATCCAGCAGCCACCAACGTGCCGGGTTCTGGAGAAGTTCCCACGGTAACAACACCACTGGTTGCACCAACATCGAGCAAACGTGAAGCGGTGGAACTTCCGCAAGGCCGACTGGGGAAAGATGTTGAAAGCAGGAAAGGCCCCCGGCTCTGACAGCATACACCCGGAGTTTCTACTACATTCTGGAGAAGCTGCTACCAACTGGATCCAACGGTACCTATCGACCCCCATGGAGAAGTGCAAAATCCCAAAGATCTGGCGTCGAGCAACAGCCATCGCTCTCCCGAAGCCGACCAAGCCAAAGGTTGATCCTAAAAGCTACCGGCCCATCTCGCTCCTCTGCATCCCATACAAACTCCTTGAGAGGCTGATCCACAGGCGTATCAATCCCATCATAGACCCTCAACTACCCTACGAGCAGGCTGGTTTCTGCCAAGGTCGATCTACTGCGGATCAGGTAACCCTCCTCACCCAAGACATCGAGGACTGCTTTGAGGCAAATGAGAAGAGCGGAGCTGTTCTTATAGATCTGACAGCTGCCTATGACACCGTGTGGCAACGGCGACTAACTGCAAAGCTACTTCGGGTGCTGCCAGACAGGCGCATGGTACGCTACATCATGGAGCTGATATCAAATCGCAGCTTTGTGCTTAAGACCAGTGATGGACAGCAGAGTGGGCTACATAGACTGAAGAATGGTGTCTCACAGCAATCCCGCTTGGCTCCACTGCTTTTCAACGTGTACATCCATGACCTCCCAAAGACCATCACTGGAAAATATGGGCATGCTGACGATCTAGCCATCCTGATGAGACCCAAAGAGTGGAAGACAATCGAAAGCTCCTTGAGTCAAGGGGGGACTTTGGCAGTATACCTACGACAGTGGCGTCTAAAGCTGAGCGAAGGCAAAACAGTGTCAACAGCATTTCATCTAAACAACAAGGAAGCTAAGCGAGAGCTAGCTGTCTTCGTTAAAAACAGGCGCTTGGACTTCCAACAAACACCCACTTACCTCGGCGTAAAGCTGGACAGGTCGCTTACACTTCGTCAACACTTGGCTGGACTCCGCGACAAGGTCATGGCACTTAGCGGCCTCATCCGACACCTGGCAGGAATAAGTTGGGGAGCCAGTCCATCAACTCTTCGCACCTCTGCCTTAGCTCTTGTGTATGCCCCAGCTGAGTTCTGCGCACCCGTATGGTGTAGAAGCAGCATACTAGCCTGGTCGACACAAGCCTGAACAGCACCTTGCGAACCATCACTGGGTGCCTTCAACCTACTCCTGTCGAGCAGCTCCCTACACTTGCAGGCATTCCGCCTGCAGGGATCCGAAGGCAAGCAGCAACTCTGGCACTATCTCATCATGCCATGGACCCAGATCACCTCCTCCATCAGGCTATCAGCAGAGAGTAGAGGCCACCCGGACTGAAGTCCCGTCACCCCTTTGCTCCACATGGAAAACAACTCCCAGCATCCATCCAGTAACTGAGACAAAAGCACACTGGATAGCCACCAAATGGTCACATGAGTGGAAGGCAACCTCATCTCCATTACACAGCTACATCTCTTCACCAGATAAAAGCTGTCCAGGATCTGACCTCCCCAGAGGAGACTGGGTGAAGCTCAACAGACTTCGTACTGGAGTTGGGTGTTTCAATGCCAGCGTGTAGAGATGGGGGCTCCACCAGAGCCCAGCCTGTGAATGCGGAGCAGAACAACAGACAGCCAACCATGTCATCTCTGGGTGCCCGCTCTACCACCAACCAAATGGAGCTCAGGGCCTGGCAGACATTGACGCAGAGACAACAACCTGGTTGCTCAACACCTGGCTTGCGATCTAACTATTCCTTTGGTTTATGTTTCATTCGCAAGAAGAAGAAGTTTCATAACATTGATAACTGAAGTGAAAAGGCACTGGAATTAATTTAGACATCCCTTCATCAGAAACATTGCAAAGTCCACAGCTGAATTGAACGGTATTTAGAACACAGAAGAGTACAGCACTGGAACAGGTCCTTCGGCCCACAATATCCTTGCTGAACACAATGATAGTTCAACTAATCTGTTCTGCCTACTTATGATCCGTATCTCTCCACTCCCTGCATCTCTGTGTGCCTACCCAAATGCTTCTTAAAAGCGACTATCTTATCTGCCTCCATACCCACCACTGGCAGTGTCTTCCAGGCAGCCACAAAAAAACTTGTTCCGCAAATCTCCTTTAAACTTTGTCCATCTCACCTTAAAGTCATGCCTCTTGTACTTAACGTTCCAATTGTTCAATGGTTCTTTATTGTCACGTATGCGTAGCACAGTGAAATTCTTTTGCACAACTCACAAATGCAGTCTCCATAATAGTAAGATTAAAGGAGAACTTACAAGTTTGAAGTTTGATCTTAATTTTCTGAGCAGTTACGATGAGCGATTACGTGAAGAAGGCCGTCAATCTTCAAAGTAGCGGTGTGAAATCACAGATAACAGTTGTTGAACTAAAATAGTAAGATTAGAGCTGACTAGAACTTCCAGATCTTTATGTTACGGGGGTTGGGAGCGGAGGGCACGTAATCGCTCATCGTAACTCCTCATAAAATAAAGATCAAACTTCAAACTGGTAAGTTCTCATTTAATCTTACTATTTTACTTCGGAGTCACGTGAGTGACTACGTGAAGATTTTGAAGCTCTGTGATTTCATGCCGTGGAAAGGAGTCCATGCGTCACACACTGCATCAGAATTAGCAAAAGTCCCCGGTCTGACGATAGGTTTGTTATAAAACCTTTGGTACGTCATTTCATCCCGCAGCCGCTAGAATGTGGTCGAGAGGGACGTTCATATCCCTCGCTGCTAACGTAGATGCAGCTCTGGTGGAGTGAGGTTTAAAAGTGTCAGTGTCTACTCCTGCACATGCCAGAACCTGTTTTATCCATTTTGAAATGGTCTGCACTGTAACCTTCCTATGAGGTTTGGTGTAGCTGATGAATAAGGATAATTCCAAGCCTCTGAGGCTCTTGGTGACCTTAATGTATTGTAGTATGTGAGATACCACACACAACCGTTGGTCTAAAGGGTAAGCCATAAAACTTAATTTAAGCCCCGACATCCCTGGCCTGCTCTGCTTTATTAGATCATCAACAAAAAAGGTGATGTTGTCAAAAGACGTAACTATGCTGTCCAGTCTAAGTTTATTTAACGTCTGGACCCATTGCACTGAGACCAGCACCATGAGCATGACTACAAGTGTGAGATTAGGCAGATACAGAGATGAAGCTGGTGCCCACTGACGGAGCAGCGTGAAGACCACGCTCACATCCCATATCTGTGGGAGTAGAGTTAAAAAAGATGATAAAGCGCTCCTAGCACTATTTATGGCACTATAACTGAGTTTCTGATCGTAGAATAGTGTAGAAAGGAACTCCAAAACATCCATAATGGAAGCCGTGTCATACGAAATATTCGAGAGAGAGCAGTACATCTCCCATTTCCTTATATGAGTGATGTACTGTTTCTGGGTGCTCTTCCTCCAGGCCGCGGTGATCACATCTACCATACGATCTGAAAGTCCGAGCCCTAGGAATGGTCTCCTCAGAATCTGCAAACCA
Source organism: Raja brachyura (assembly GCA_963514005.1). The sequence continues at coordinate 18,650,037 of OY740794.1, read as the reverse complement.
ATACATTTATTCGGTCATGAAGAGGATGACTTTCCCCTGTCACAGGATGTACCAGCAGATTTCTGCTTTGGGGGACAGCCATAAAAGGCTGCGTAATCATAGCTAGGACGAGTGGGAACCAATACTGAGTAGGCCAGTCTGGTACTACCAGTATGCCAGAGGCTTCCTTGATCTTGGCCAAGCATCAACTGATGAGGCAAAATGGGGGAAACACATACAAGAACTTTCCACCCCAGTGTAGTGAGTACTGCTACTGCCCTGGTCTGGTTCACATGAAACGTAATTTGGTAACTGATGATTTTGTCTGGATGCAAACAGATCAATGTCTGGTACATCATACCAAAAGACAATGTCGTTAAACACTTCATGATTCAACATCCATTCTTTGTTGTCATTGGATTTTCATGACCTGGTGTCCGCCACAATGTTATATCTACCTGGTAAATAGATAGCTGAAACCCAGATATTTCTCGTAATACACCAGTGCCAAATAAGGTTAGACAATTTATCAAAGGATACAGACTTACTTCCACCCATGTGATTAATGTATGCCACTGCTGTAGTGTTGTCAACCTGAAGTTGAACATGCACATGATGCATATTGCTACATAAGCCTTTAACCCATAGAGTGCTCCCAACAACTCTAAGTAGCTAATACCATTTGACTGAAGCATAGATGATTCCTGCAGATTCCATTTGCCACCGCAGCTTGACGCGGTGTTGGTGGCACCCCAACCTAGAGCACTGGCATCAGTTTGCAGGATAACTGATGGTGTATGAACTAAAATAGTACTAGAGCAATACCGAATATTGGTCACCCACCATTGTAACTCAGCAATGGCTTCAGCTGGCAACTGCATGGGTCTATCGAAGTGACCTCTATTAAGTTTGCATGCCTGCTCCTTTGCACGTTGTAAGTTTTGGTAGTGCAAAGGCCCGAACTGAGCAGCTGGTAAAGCAGCCACTAATTTGCCAATTATACTAGCCACATGTCTAATAGAAGGTTGGTTCTTAACAATGAGGTTGCTGCAGGCTTCAATTAATTCTAATTGCTTGCCCCAAGGCAGAGTCACTGATATGTGAATTGAGTTAATTGAGAATCCCAAATAATCAATTACTCTAGATGGTACCAATTTGGACTTAACTAGATGGATTAGGAACCCCAGTCTCTAAAACATGAGTTTGGTAGCTGACACAGATAATTCAGCTAATTCCATAGTCTTCCCAATGATTAAGATGTCATCCAAGTGTGCCATGGCTATATGATTCTGTGCCCTGAGTATCCCCAGGACTGGTTTTAGCAATTTAGTGAATAGTCTGGGGGCTGAGGTTAACCCATTAGGCAATGCTTTAAACTGCCACAATTGACCATCCAGCTAAACTTCAAATATCTCCTGTGGTCTTCATGAATGGCCACCAAATAGTAAGCATCTTTGAGGTCGATGCGTGCCATGTAACATCCCTTGGAAATAAGTTGTTTGGCAGTAACAACGTTTTTCATTTTGAAGTGTTTATACTGCACAAAGGTGTTAAGCTCAGTCAAATCAAGGATGATTCAGCATCCTCCATCGTTCTTTTGCCTAGTAAATATATTGGACACAAATTGGTGAGACTCATGTCTCGACTTCTCAATTACCCCTTTCTTGCGTAAAGATTCAATTTCAGCTTGTGCATTCACACACTCCTGTTGTGCAGGAACAAAAGTGCGGCTCGGTGTATGCTGTGTGGGTGTAGGCGAATTGAAAAGGAACTCAATTTGGAACCTTGTATACAGCGCAGTATAGACAGGTCAGATGTTTTCCAATGCCATTCATGTAAGAACATTTGTAATCTCCCCCCAACTTGTAACTGATCCATCGAAAATGTGTTACGCAAACAACCCGACTCACTTACCTCAGTGGTTATCGGCGGTATGGTATTTGCTTCTGCCCCTGAGGTATGGGAGGTAGGGCTGTTGGAGGGCGCCATCCATGCATCTTGAACATGGCCCGGCTTGGGCCCTGCCCTAAAAAATGCCTCTGTGCCTGTTGTTCATGATGCCCACCATATCCAGCGAACCGTCTGGTGTAGAGAGGAGGACAGGGGTACTGCCGCCGGAAGGATGAAGTTTTGGAAGGTGTTGAGGCCTTCATAAGGCTGACCGTTTTAGCCTCATCATCCAACTCCCTGACCTGCTTAGGCAGATCTTCCCCGAACAGGAGGTTTTGTGGTTGAATCTGCCCGGCCTTGCACAATGCTGCAAATTTGGGGTTCAGAGCAGGACAGATGGCATTCTTTTGGAAGCAATTAATCTCAAAATGTGCATGCACATTAATGCCACGGCGTCCTGCTGAACATCAGAGAGGGGCCTGAGGCAAGTAATCTTAAAATTAGTTGTAGTTTTACCTCCTGGGCTCTGACGCCCCCTCCAATGTGTCCTCAGATGGAGTGATTCACTGCTGGGACATTCAATGAGGCACAGTTTACTGGGGTATGGTATTTGGTAGTGATTTCCTCCATGGCCTGATCTTGGAGCTGGTGAGAGGCCAGATAATTAATACTCATGGCTAACTCCTCTCCCAGTGGTTCCCCTGTTTGGGAAGGGATAGCAAATTTGGATGCCATGGGGGGGTACTCCCAAGGCTTGCCCCTCATGCCTTGAAACATGCTCCCCAGCTGTGCCTTCATAATCTGAGTCAGTATAAAACTGGCCTCGTATGCTCCCCTCCTCAGAGACGGAGACATTGTGCAGCCCTGAGACAGGTGCTACTGCCGCGGGTTCTCCATAATACCTGGGCTCAGATAGCTCCCTTCTTTGGAGCATATCTCTTTGGAGCAACCTCTTCATTAGGTGCTCCATGTGGGTCAGTCTCCCAAAAACACTGCCCATGGAAGGAGGAGAAACCTCCAGGGCCCTGACAGACTTCCTGGTGGCTTTTCTCCCCTGCGGAGTAGCCAAGGTGCTTACTGTCGGAACCAAGTCTGTAGCCGCTGGCTCCTCTGCTAGCGACCCGGAAGGCGAAATCGGCGGCCGCCCGCTACCTGCAGGCCCGCGGTCTTCAGTAGCCGGCTTCGCTGCGGCCCACCTCTTCACCTTAGACATAGTCTCCGCAAAGTTCGAGTACTCTGTGAAAAAATAGTCAACGAACCGGGAGCAACGTCCTCAGATAAAGTATAAGCACTTACCTGAGCGTTTTAAACTTACCGCTGGAAGGAGCGACACGTCCGCCAGCCAGTCGTTGCGCAATACGTCAGACGTGCATGCGGGTTGACGGCGTTCTTCACGTAGTCACTCACATGACTCCGAAGTAAAATTTGGTGGCGTTTACAAAGATAAAGCAAAATTGTCCAAAGTACAGTCCACATATTGGAAGTACTGTAGCACCCCCGATCCAAGTAAACCCCAGGCTGCTGCAAGCCCACAACCCAGCATCCCTCTCCTCATCAGACCGCCTCTGTGTCATGAAGGATGCCTCCAGCAGCCGACCTTGAAGGCGATGAAGGGAATGACCCGGTCCCTCTCCTACGGGTCCACCCCTCACGTCCGTCACCACCAGCGGCTCCCTCCTCCTCGACTCTCCGGTCTTCTGAGCTTACCCCTGCAGGCAGCTGTCCGCCGGGCCCTTCGTCATTGCAGCAGACCAGCTCTTGCCGCACATGCCAATGGGCATCCACTGGGTCTTCGTTCTCGGCAGCCGCCGGGTCTGTCCTTGTTCTCCGACGCCCTCCTGGTCTGCTCTTGCACAGCTTCTTGGCACTCGCCGGGAGCTTCCAACGATCTTAATGATTTTTAATGCATTTCAACGATTTTACCATATAAGTACCTACTGGAATAGAGGGGAATCGTTACTGCCAACTAAATATGATTAACTGCTAGTCTACATTTCATTAACAAAATCACATGAATCACACATATCAGAACTGAACGCCTCTGCGCATTTCTGAGTCAGAAGTAATCATCCGTAACAGGCATTTTGAAGGAAATCTACTTCCATCCTCCGCTGCCGTTAGTGAAAGAATTGCTAAAACAAGATGGAACTGCAAAACAGCATCATTGTTGATTCTGTGAGCAAAAACAATGTGTTTTTTTTTAATCTAGAAAATTAAATGTTTATTCTAAATCAATGGAAATTAATTTCAAAAATCATATTTCTATTAAAATGTATCTTGGCTGTGATATGCTTTGTGTTAAGCTTTTGAAAACTGGAGTATTGGAAGATGAAATAGACAATTTGAAACCTGTCACTATTTTACAAGTGTTATTAAATCTTCATTATTTTAGTAGCTACATTGAGAAGACAATTTTCTCTTATGGGAAACTCATTTCACCTTGATGAAGAATTTTACTCCTTGTTCAATATAAATCTGGCCCCTATCTCTTTACTGCTCAAGCTCTAACTTTTTTCTTTCTATGTAAACTTCTCTGACAGAAAATACTTTGAAAAGCTAAAAGAATAATGTGGAAATAACTGAAAAAGCAAAACTAGTTTTCTTTATGCTATCATTCTTCTGTAGATTAGTGATCAGACTAAGTCACTTGCTTCATACAAAATAGCTATACATTGACGATGTAAAATTGACTTAAACATGAACTCCTCTCTTTCCTGTTCGTCCTGCTGCACCCCATTGTGCACCCACATCTCCCACTGTCTCGACCCAGTCACCCCACTCTTTTCCTTATCTCATACCCTGAAGAAACAAAGAACTACAGATGCTGGTTTACAAAGGAAGACACAATGCTGGAGTACCTCAGCGGATCGGGCAGCGAATGGGGAGAACATGTATCTTTGACGTTTTGGGTCGGGACCCTTGTTCATACTGGTGTTTCCTGTCAGGACCCTTGAGTCTGAAGAAGGGTCCTGACTTGAAACGTCACCGATCCATGTTCTGAGATGCTGTGTTCTGCCAGCACTTTGTGTTTTCTCATCTCATACCATTTTGCCTCCTTTTCATCTTCAGCCTTTCTCACTTAGTCCATCCATTTAATCATAATCACAGTCATAATCGTAATTTATTGGCCAAGGATGGAAGGCAATAAAGTCTTATCTTCTTTCCTCCTTTTCTCCCATGGTCTGGGCAGTCGAACCATCCGCAGTCAGGGTGATCGAAGCTCCCACAGCCGGCGATCGAAGCTCCCGCATTGGGGCGATCGAAGCTCCCGCATTGGGGCGATCGAAGCTCCCGCATTGGGGCGATCGAAGCTCCCGCATTGGGGCGATCGAAGCTCCCGCAATCGGGGCGGTTGAAGCTCCTGTGGCTTGGAGCTCCCGAAGTCGGTCCCAAACCAGGGAACGCAAAGCCCACAATGTTAAGTTCACATGCTCCCATGGTAGGAGCTCCCGAAGTGAGATCAGCAGAATGGTCTTCTCGCCTGTCAGTCTCCATTAAGGTAACAAGGCACCTACTGGAGAATAAATCCCCGGAGACGGGGCTGAATCCACAAGTGCTGATTGAGGCTTCAAGTGTGGAGTCTGGAAAGTCGTTGTGTGGAGTCGGGAAAGTGGCTATGTGGTGATGAGGCCGGTGGCCGCTGAGTGGAGTCCCTCCCCCCTCCACACACACCACACACCTCCCCTCCCCCCTTCCCCCATTCCCCCCTTCCCCCATTCCCCCCTCCTACCCAAACACCCCCCCAACACCACCCGCCCCCCCCAACACCACCCCACCCCCCCAACACCACCCCATGATGGGTCAGGCTGCAAATGTGATCACTGAGTTCAACAATTTCAGCTGGTCCACACTGGCTTTTCAGAATTGTCACTTTCTCTCCGCTTTCCTTTGGCAATTTCAGATAATTAATAGAAAGGTTAAACGAGAACTTACCGTTTTAAGTTTGATCTTTATTTTATGAGAAGTTGGAGACTATGTGAAGAACCCGCCAGCCCACATGCAAGTCAATCTTCAAAGCAACTGTATGAAACCACAAACCACTTGCACAAACTTTAGAAAGATTAATAGCGCTTGACTTACAAATTATCTTTATGAAATTCAGGGTTGGGAGTGGAGAGCAAGTAGTCTCTCACTACAACTTCTCATAAAATAAAGATCAAACTTCAAATGGTAAGTTCTCGTTTAATCTTTCTATTTTATATCAAAGTCTCGTGATGAGACTATGTGAAGCCTTCAAAGTTCTGTGGTTTCATGCAGTAAACCAATCTGTATGTGAACACACTACACAGAATAAACCATAAACGGTTGAAAGAAAACATTGTTCATTCAAACACGATGTTAAATCACATACATGTACATACACTTTAACAGAAACAATCCCCTTATCTCAGGGGTAGACAATTGTCTTAATTAACACAACTCAGAATTCTATCTGCAAATTGACCTGTTAATCGGCTTATTATAAAAGTTCCATCTGACCATCGTTCATCTGACCATCCCGCTGTTGGAAGAATGTGATCAAGAGGAACCTCCATTTTATTTGCTGCCGATATAGCTGCAGCCCTGGTAGAGTGAGGCTTGAAAATATTAGTAACTACTCCCGCATCCGATAGCGTAAACTTTATCCACCTAGGTTTGCACAGTCACCCTCTTGTGTGGCTTTTTATAACTTATAAAGAAAGCTTGTTCGTCACCTCGAAGATTTTTTGTAACCTTAATGTATTTCTTCACATAAGTAACAACACACAATGTCCGATCCGGTGGATACGATGCGAGCTCTAATTTGTACCCCAACACACCTGGCCTGCTCTGCTTTATCAAATCATTCACATAAAATACCACTTTTGTGTCTGATACAACAGAGTTATCCAAAGGTTTATGCAAAGACTGAGCTCTTTGCGCTGAGATAAGTGCCATAAGCAACACTAATTTATGAGTGAGCTGAACCAATGACCGAGATGCAGCTGGTGCCAGATTGCAAAGCAACTTAAAAGAACCCTCACATTCCATACATCATTATATCTGGGCCTTGGAAGGTTCATGTTAAAGACACCTTTCATGAACTTAGACACCAATGGATGAGTGCAAATGGTTTGATGTCCGAACCCGTGCACTAGGTACGATGATAAAGCACAGCGGGCAGTGTCAACAGCACTATAACTTATTTAAATGTTTCTCAAAATATAAAACTGAAAGGAATTCCAAAACATTGGCTATTTCTGCCTGAAAGTAGTTTAGGTGTGCCTCCTCACAAACCTTTTTCCATTGTTTTATGTATGAGGAGTGCTGGCTTCTTGTGCCATCTCACCAAGCTGCAGCGATCACGTCCACTGTCCTGTTGGTTAGTCCTATTCACTTGAAAGGTCTCCTTAAATCCTGCAAATTAATAAATCAATGCGATCATGCAATGGATGAGGTGCCTGAGTGACAGGCTGAAATAACAATTGTTTATGTCTGTGAGCAACCATGGGAGCTTCATTCAATAGTCCTTTCAATAATGGAAACCATGGTTGAGTAGGTGAATTTGGTGCTACTAAAATGCCTGATGCCTTGTCCTGAATTATCTTCTGCAAGCATCCCCCAATAAGGCAGAATGGTGTAAAAGCATAAAATGATACCCCCCCCCCCCCCAGTCTATAGAAAATGCATCTACTGCTTCTGCCCCTGGGTCTGGTTGCCAAGCTACATATCTTGGTAGTTGATTGTTAAGTCTTCAAGCAAACAGATCAATCTCAGGTGTTCCATATCGGGATATTACCTTCTTGAATACTGCCTGATTTAACATCCACTCTGTTCATTCATTGAATTTCCGAGACCTAGTGTCTGCTACAACATTGTATCTACCTGGCATCTCCAGCCTGGATTTTTCTGGATGAATAACAAATCCCAATTTTTCAAGGAGTACCTTGGTAGATGAAAGAGCAATCTCTGCGAGACATAACGTCTTCCCGACTATGAGCATGTCATCTATAAACCCAATGGCAACATGCCCTTCAGATCTGAGTAGGGCAAGCACTGGTTTAAGAATCTTAATAAATAGCCTAGGGGCTGAACTCAACCCATTAGGTAAAGTCTTAAATTGCCATAACTGGCCTTGCCAGATAAACTTCAGATATTTCCTATGACGCTCATGTATAGGAACTGAGTAGTATGCATCTTTGAGATCTATGGAGGCCATAAAACAATGCCCTGTAATTAGCTGTTTTGCTGTATGAAAATCTTCCATCTTAAAGTGGTTATACTCCAAACAAGTGTTCAAGCTCGCCAAATCAAGAATGATACGGCATACTCCACTTTTCTTCCCCCTTGAGAAAATGTTAGAAATATATTCCCCTTTTTCATGGATAGACTGCTCAATCACCCCTTTGTTGTGTAATACCCCTATCTCCACTTGAATAGCCAACGTTTTCCTCTTTGGATCGTATATACGGGGGTCGTGGAGGAAACATGTCAGCCAAACAACTCAATTTTGTAACCATTTATGCTTTGTAGAATAAACGGATCTGAGGTTATCTGTTCCCACCTGTTTAAAAATAGCCCTAATCTGCCGCCGACTTGAAATCCCTCAGCACGCCTCATGCGACTGATGGCACCACATTCACCGACCTCAACGGCCATAGGTGGTTGATCCTAGAGCCAGCAGACCCTAGATTTTGTTTTGTCTCCTCCCTCTCGCTCCCGTATCGTGACCTGCGGGGAAGACTGAACATACGGAGTGCGCATCCTCCATGGTGCGCGTGATGGGCCTGGGACTAAAAAAGGCCTCTGGCTATGTTTGAATTGAGTAGGCTTGGTGTTCCAACCAGCCTCAGAGTAGCGATTACTGCCGCTTGCCATATAGGGGTGATGTGTCCGCCGGAATACTGGGGTCTTTCCCACATAGGATGTTTTCACCACCCTCGCAGCCACTTTAAATTCTTCCTGCAAGTCTTTAACTTGCTTACTTAAGTCTTCTCCGAATAGATACTTTGCAGGCTGCACTTTACTGGCCCTACATAAATGAGCAAATTTAGGATTTATTTCAGGCCTTATAGCATCTTTGAGCTTTGAATTTAGCTCAAAATGCGTATTACATAGAAGTGCTAATGCATCTTGCTGCACTTCCGAGAACTGAGCCATCTGCTGACCTTGCAAAGGCCTAAAGGTCTTTTGCCTTTCCTTTTACCCCTGAGATTATCCCAAATGGTGAGATTGACTTTTGGAACATCCATATCTGCAGTTATCTGGACTGACATATTTCCTAGCCATACCCTGCATATTCTCCTCCTTTAGCTAATGAGAAGTTAAATAGCTGATGCTCTTAGCCAGTTCTTGCTCCAGTGGTTCTCCTATCCCCAAGGGGATGGCAAATTTTGTGACAAGAGCAGGTAGCTGCTTCTTATGATTAAACTGCAACATAACATCCATTAGTTCAGGGGATTCAAATTCCTTATCAATATCCCGATAGTCAGAGTCACCCATGAAATAATCTCCAACTCTCCCCTCCTCGGAGCGGGAGATGTTATAACGCAACCCTGAGCCAGGTGTTGCTTCCACAGATATCTGACTGGAGCAGCCTGTAAGTGTCTCCTGAGTATGGAGCACATTTCCTTCCACCAGTCTCTCAATCAGCTTCTCTAATTTAGAGAGCCGGCAAATGACGTCCTCCATGGATGTTGAGACAGTGCCTTCCTGCCCAGAGTCGTCCGTTTGGACATTTATTGCCGGGTTTGCGTTGGCCTTGCCCGAACTCGGGGTTGCCAAACTGCTCCCTTTCCGAGCTGGAGCAGCGCCTGCCAGCGTCTCCGAAATAGAAACCGAAGGCCGTCAACCTTTCCCATTGCCGCGGTCTTCTGCCGCCGACTTTTCAGCAGCCCGTTTTCCTTTGGCTTTAGGTTTCTCCATTTTGAAACCTAAACCAACGTCGGAATTCGTCCTTTACCCCTGTACTTACCTCCCGGTTTTTAAAACCGTGTCGCTGGGGAGACCGACGTTCATCCCCAACCGAATCTCGCGCCATGCGTCAACGTATTGGCGCGAATGCGGGCTGGAGGGTTCTTCACGTAGTCTCACCACGAACTTCGATATAAAATCAATATTCACATCACCTTCCCACCACCTTTCACCTTATGCCATAATTCCTTTTGTCATTTAAACTCCCCATCCTTCCATAAATCCTATCTTTTGCTTTCACCTCCCCTCCCCTTTCTATCTATTCACTGCTGACAAGAACAGGATTTATGGCCCAGCCCTAATTACCCCTGAACTGAAAGGCAGACTGAATTAAGAGTACTTACAGACCAGACTTGGTAATGATGATGGATTTGCTTCCCTGAAGGACAGTAAAGAAGTACTTAACCCACATTTGGAGTGTTATGTTCCGTTCTGGTCACCACATTGCAGGAAGGACTTGGAAGCTTCAGAGAGGGTGCAGAAGATGTTCACCAGGATAGAGACTATAGGATAGAGCTGGATTAGAGAGTATTAACTTTCAGGAGAGGTTTCACGTGAAGGGGCATCTGATGGTTTATACTGTAGATAGATTGATGGTCAGTCTTTTCCCAAATGTAGGAATGGGGATGAGGAGCAGGTGGACTAGAGTGATTCATATGATCATAAGTGATAGGAACATAATTAGGCTATTCGGCCCATCAAGTTTACTCTGCCATTCAATCATGGCTGATCCATCTCTCTTAACCCCATTCCCCTGCCTTCTCACCATAACTTCTAACCCCTGACACTAATAACCCCATACTAATCAAGAATCAATCTATCTATGCCTTAAAAAATATCCATTGACTTGGCCTCCACAGCGTTCTGTGGCAAAGAATTTCACAGATTCACTATCCCACTTTATTTTCCTTGTCAGGGCATAATAGTGAACTGATCTCCAGTGGGAACTTTGCACAATCTGTGAGTCATTGTAAGTGGTGGTGGCTTAATTGGATAGGTAAGAATCTGCCTGCTTCCCATGGATGCTTTTGCAGCCTATTCATTGTCTTTGGCAAAAATGTGTGTCATTGCAGGGACAATGACACGCATTTTTCTCATCATTTGCCATAAATCAAGATCTAAATGCCTTCACGATCCACTCGCCTGCATCTTTTTGATCCCTCTGATAGTTCCCTATAATGCACGTCCTTGAGCATGCATCCACCCAACAGTTTGTTCAGATGCTCAGTAAATTGTATACATTTGGTTCTGTTGTCACCCTTGAAAATGTTTCTCTATGGAGAACTTTAAGTGTGATGGCTCCATTTAATATTCTTACAGGCAGTGCAGTTGGAAACTATTTCACTTTGCTCCTGGTTATATAAGTTGTGTTTGCTTATCTGTCATGTACACTGGCATTTTGGATTTTGACCGTGAGCTTGGAGTAATTTCATGCTCTTTTAATTAGTCTACAAAAGCAACTCTTCTCAGTGAACATTGAATACTTCATCCAGTGAAAGGTGTACTACAACTTAGGTAACTGTACAACTAGCTGTCTCTCATTAAGGGTGATTAATGGACCTTGTGACGCTTTCTGTTGTAGTACAACTGTTTTCTTTATGCTCATGAAGAGAGCAATTGTCTGACAAGCTCTTGAAATGAGATCCATAAATCTTGTTGTACATCTTTGCTGTGGGTTATAAGAGCAACATTATCTGGGAAGGAAAACTTCCTGCTCTGCACCTTATTGACTTTAGTCTTCATCTTGAATAATAACAGATTGAAAGAATATCCCATCCAATCTTGTAGGTACACACTACATTCAAAGTCTTGCAGGTCGAGCAAACGCAGCAGGTCGAGCAGCATCTGTGGAGGGAAAGGAGTTGATGAACCCAAAACGTCATCCATTCCTACTATCCAGACATGCTGCCTATTGTCACCTATTATTTTTCTCCAGAGATGCTGTCTGACCCGCTCAGTTACTCCAGCATTTTGTGTCTACCTTCGATTTTCCAGCATCTGCAGTTCCTTCTTTAACAATCCACATTGAAATATGCCAGAAACGCAGGCATGGGTTATTGATTGGGGCCGATCAGCCATGATCACAATGAATGGTGGTGCTGGCTCGAAGGGCCGAATGGCCTCCTCCTGCACCTATTTTCTATGTTTCTATGTTTCTAAAGTCTTAACCACGGGAGAACCACAGGACATAGGTTGAAGGTGGGGGGAAAGATTTAATAGGAACCTGAATGGTAACTTTTTCACACCAAGGGTGGTGGGTGTAAGGAACAAGCTGTAGGTGAATTGAGGCAGGCACTATCACAACGTTTAGGAAACATTCAGATATGCACATGGATAGTGCAGGTAGGTGGGACATGTTGGTCAGTGTGGGCAAGTGGGCCGAATAGCCTGTTTCCATGCTGTATGACTATAACACAGTCCAGAAATACCAAGAAGTTTCCAAGAAAGTAGGAGAAAAAGCATATCCTTGTTTCGCGCAACCTTTCTCCAGCATTCCAAAATAGATCCATCAAATAGAACAGTGCCTTATTTTGTTGTAGAAAACAGTCTGTCTTTTCCAGCACTACAAATAACCTAGCACAGCTGATGGTTGTCAGATGCTTGGTGACATGCAACGGTCAATTTTGCTCTCAGCACTTTTGAAGTTGACACAGAAAGAAAAATCATGAATATAATTGATCTTTCAGCCCAATTTAGCTTGGATACAACTTGTTGCAACTTGTTACAAACTGTTGATAGTGCACCAGGATGTTGCTTATGTAAGCTTTATGTACTGAATTAATACCACAGCAGTTGTCACCAAAGATTATAGAGGAGCAAGATGCGCCACTCAGTGGAAATCCAATGGGCTGGTGTGTAGTACGTGACGGAACGTCACGGCCGCCATTTTGGCGGACTGCCTCCCCATGTGTAATCCGCTCCAAAGCTACAGAGCAGTTGTAAGCAAAGATTATAGAGGAGCAAGATGCATTATAAAGTTATTAGATTTATTTGTAATAGATCTTTACTTACCTCTCGATCCCTCTCTATCCCTCTCTCTCCCCCTCTCGATCTTTCTCTCCCTCTCGATCTTTCTCTCCCTCTCTTTCGATCTCCCTGTCCCTCTCTTCTCTATCTCCCCTCGTCCCTCTCTCCCCTATCTTCTCTCGATCTCCCTCCTTCCCTCTCTCTCTCTCTCCCCCTCCCTTTTCCTCCTGTTCCCCCATTTCCCTTGCATCTTTCCCCCCCAGCCCCTCCTTTGCGTAGTTTACCTTGCATTGCATTGTACAGCTTCCCTTGTATTGCTTTAACACACACTGTGCACAAAATTACAGGCACGCACAAACACACATTCATATAAATATATGGTGGGACAGATAGAAGCAAATCTTTTGATAGAAGAGCTTATTAAAATCTTCCTACAAAGATCATTATGTAATTTATTTCTATCCTCTTTTGGGCCGAAGGCATAGCAGGGCTGCCAACTCTCACACAGAGGGAAGGGAGGGAGAGAGGGAAATCGAGAAGAGAGGGGAGAGAGATAGATCGAGAGGGGAGAGAAAGAGATCGAGAGGGGAGAGAAAGAGATCGAGAGGGGAGAGAAAGAGATCGAGAGGGGAGAGAAAGAGATCGAGAGGAGAGAGAAAGAGATCGAGAGGGGAGAGAAAGAGATCGAGAGGGGAGAGAAAGAGATCGAGAGGGGAGAGAAAGAGATCGAGAGGGGAGAGAAAGAGATCGAGAGGGGAGAGAAAGAGATCGAGAGGGGAGAGAAAGAGATCGAGAGGGGAGAGAAAGAGATCGAGAGGGGAGAGAAAGAGATCGAGAGGGGAGAGAAAGAGTTCGAGAGGGGAGAGAAAGAGTTCGAGAGGGGAGACAAAGAGTTCGAGAGGGGAGAGAAAGAGATCGACAGGGGAGAGAAAGAGATCGACAGGGGAGAGAAAGAGATCGACAGGGGAGAGAGAGCGATAGAAAGAAGAGAGGGTGATCGAGAGAAGAGAGAGGATAGAGAGGGATCGAGAGGTAAGTAAAGATCTATTACAAATAAATCTAATAACTTTCTAATGCATCTTGCTCCTCTATAATCTTTGCTTGCAACTGCTCTGCAGCTTTGGAGCGGAGCGGCAGATCGAGAGACAAAGATCATAGAGAAGCTCAGTTTCCCAGTAGACGCCATAGTCGACGCCATCTCTGGTCCGCTAATATGGCGTCGACAATCACACACGTGATACTACGCCTTTTCCACTGAGTGGCGCATCTTGCTCCTCTATAATCTTTGGTTGTCACAGTCATCTTTATCTCCATTATTTTTGTACAACGTGATGATATTTGCATCATGTATTTATTGTAATATTACGCCTTCTTTCCAGCATTTCAGTTGTAGCTGATGGAAATGCGGTGGTAGACGTTCGCACATACAAGAATTTCCACTGGAGTAACATTTTTTAGCTAGGAGTTGTGCCTTTAGATAATTAGAAAACAGCATTGCTTAAGCCATCTACGGTGGGCTCCACGTCTACTTCTATAATGCGCTCCAGATTTTATTAGGTCCAGTGATTTACTGCGAATTTCTCTTGCTGTTGTAGCATAGAGTTTTCACTAATGGAATATTGTTTCTCTGTGAAATGGTTTTGTCACTATTTAATTTTAGTTGGGGCAGCCTTATTGGCAGTAGGGCCCGGGACCATCATCAGACCATTATATATGATATTTTTATTTCCTGATGCCGAGGCTAACTGTACACAATTCCAAAGTTTGCTTCATTACTAATTTGTAAAACATTAGGTTTCTGCCAGTTTCTTATTTTCAGTTTGTCAAAGTTCTACTTCAGTGATCTCTGTTGTGTTCCAAGGCCATGTTCTTGATGTGAAGACCATTAATCGTTCTTCTACATTTCCTTCATGTCAGCCATGAACGTTCTCTTTTCCCCAAATGTCTTTGTACATGTTGCTGTTCTGAAACCTTCCCAAATTTGCTCAGCAATCTTTGGTATTGAATTCCCAGACCTGCTGCTCTCAAGTGCTTTCACAGATTTTTGGCATCATCCCTGGTTCTTAGTATTAGTGGTGTTGATTTTATGATTGATTTTACTCCATGCAGTTTCTTGGTCATATTATGAGGGAGTGATAAGCATTAGAGCCAACACAATGAAATGTGCAAGTCTTCTGCACTGAAGCCAAATCTTTCCTCCTAACAAAGTCCAGTTAATGCCAATGGCCATTTGGTGGATGATACTATGACACCTATTGGGGTTCTTCCAGAAAATAATACAAATTGTTAAAGCACAATTGGTCAGTGGCCATTTTTATTTGTCTTGCTGACTTAAAATGTCCCAGGCAATCTGGCCATGAATTGTTCTCTGCTTGAATGCATCAATATCTCTGAGGATGAATAATGGCTGAGTTGATGATCGTCTTCATTTTTTTTTAAACTTTTCAGAGATAGAATTAAATGTTAGTGCACGAGGTTGCCTGAAGCCTAAGGTAATAAGCTCTGTCTTCTCAATGGAAATTTCCAGAAGCTTTAAAACTTTTTTGCGTTCAGAGTGAAGTGGACACCAGACTGACGATACCTTCAGCTTTTCTCCTTGCCAAAAGAAATTGTGAGTGCCCTTGTGGTTGGCATGCTATCCGACCAGATCAGATATACCATACTCGGGTACAATCAGTACAAACTCAAATAGGAAAGATAGAGGAAAGGGTAAGATATAGAGTGTTGTAGCGCATTTGTTTCTTAAACAAAGTCCAATGTCCTCAATGGCGTAGAGGTCAACTGGGCAGTACCTTCAGCAGGGAGGAAGCTGTTCCTGAGTCCTGTTCTAGACAAACCTTTAGAAAGGATATGAGGAGGAATTTCTTCCACCGGATGGTGATGAATCTGTGAAATTCTTTGCCACAGACGGCTGTGGAGGTCAGGTCTTTGTGTATTTTTAAAGGAGAGATTGACAGGTTTTCTTTGATTAGTAAGGGTGTCAAAGGTTACGGGAAGAAGGCAGAAGAATGGGGTTGAGAGGGAAGATTAACCAGCCATGATCGAAAGACGGAGCAGATTCGATAGACCGAATAGCCTAATTCTGCTCCTGTGTCGTATGGTCTTATGGTTATGGATTCACTCTGGAGGCCACCTCCCACCAAACAATCAGCATGTTCCTTTGGTTAGAGTTGGCATTGGAATCATGGAGACAGACAATCCTGTGTACTTATGAACTTATGATTTATGAACTTATGGGTAGAGCCTACATCTGGGTGACTTGTTTTCTAGAGCTCTGGTTATTATTATTCAATTTGTACAGTTCATAGCCAATTGCAAGTGACGTTTGAGTGTTGCCCACACGTTGCAGGTTGTCACCATCTGTCAGACCAAGGCACATGGTCCTGACATACCAGCTCCTTAGTTGGAAAATCATTTATTCTTACTTGGTGCAGAGTTTCTGTCTAGTCTCGCCCCGTGCACCCAGTGAAGCCGTTGGGATATAGGATACCAACACTGAACCGTCCAAGGTCTAGCAGTTATAGCTGACCAGTTGAGTGCAATGAATTCCCCTACCTGCCAAAGATGAGCTGAAAAACTCACTTTGCACTGATTATGTGAAGATTATAATCTGTGACTGGCACCTCCTTGTTCTATATATGCAGACTGCAAGAATGGAGCATTTTTTTCCTTGTGATGTGGACAATTAATGTGAAGCTATCTCCATGTATTGGCACCATCCTCTCAAAGGAGAGTTGATATATTTGGACATACTGTACTGCAAGAGGCAAGGTCTTCATCAGCATAAGAGCATTAAAATGATGTTGCTCATATTTAAATGCCCAACACCATCATTGCCCTGCAAGAATAAAAGTGATGTGAAGCTATTTAAAAGTACATAAATGCATTCCCCGACTTACGTAAGGGTTACATTCTATGAACCCTTGCGTAAGTAATATTTTACATATGTCGGAATCACTAACCCCATCCGCTGCCCGAAATAACTCACCGAGAGCATTAACTCATTGCTGCATCCAGGGCACTTTCTGCAGTACATAGCCTTCTGGGTAAGCACCGGCGCCATGGCTGGCTTGTTTCCATTGTCTTCTTCTTTTCGTGTCCATCTTGTTACAAACATTGACCTCACTGTCATCGTCCGTCCTGAAAAGGACGCAAGCTTCCGGCGACAATCAGTGAAAGCCATCACTTGTCACAATAGATTATGGTGGTAGCAGAATTAGCTCAGGATACTCCCAGTTTCCAGCCCAACGATGTGGGCGCCTCTGCTATGGGGCCTTTTCCATTGTAAACTTGAGTAATTGTACGGCGTTGTGGAAATTACAAACGGCCCTGCTTGCACTCAGGACTGAGTACACAATTGATTACGTAAGTTCAAATTTGTGTACGTCGCTTATTGTGTATGAAAGAGAGAGTCTGTTTTTTGATCACCCTCACTATATAACCAGCTTCTCTATGGATCTGTGAATGTTCTTGGGAAAGGTTTGCTGGAAGGTTGTTTTGTGACCTCGCTTTTCTCAATAAACACCGAGGACTAACGCCAGTGTGATGTGCCTTTTGGCAGCACGATCATGCATAGAAATCTTAAAAACTAGTGATTTAATGGCATCTTTGCATATAGTGGGTTGAGATGAAACTGTGGGATATGGATAATCTGCGAAGCTCCTTCAGATGTCACCTTATCTTGGCGTGTTTCCCAAAACAACGTGCTTTTGTTCTTCGTGATTTCCTTTGTCTTTGTATTTGCTATTGGCCTAGATAGCGTGGGAGAGTCTAGAACCAGAGGTCAGTCTCAGAATTAATGGATGTATCATTAAAATAGAGATGAGGAGGAATTTCTATTGCCTAAGGGTGGTGAATCTGTGGAATTAATTTGCCACAGATGGCTGTGGAGGCAAAGACATTGAGTATTTTTAAGGCGGAGATTGATAGGTCCATGGACATCAAAGGTTATGGGGAGAAGGCTGGGGTTGAGAGGGAAAAGATTAGCCATGATTGAATGATGGAGTAGATTTGATGAGCTGAATGGCCTGATTCTGCTCCTCTGCCTTATGGTCTTATGGTAATGGATTCATCTGGAGGGCACCACCTGCCATACAATTTGCATGTTCTTTTAGTTAGAGTTTGTATTGGGATCATAGTGAGAGAAAATCCCGTGCCAAATCTACATCACAGAATTCCATATCAAAATCAGGGTATTCAATGTCTTTGATTTATCTGGTTTCTAGGAAAATAAAACTAGTGTTGGAAAACACGGCCACTATCCTGCAGCTAGCCACAACTTGGGCTGTATAATGGCCATGAATGTTAGTAGTGCCAGCTGCAGAAAATACCTCAAACACTGCTCATCACATTGATGTTTGTTATTCTGTGGCCCAAGCACATGAATCCATCTGTGAGTGGGTGAGATCAATATGTCTCGGGCAAGGCCATATTATCTGAAATGCAAAACAGTTTACAGTTACAGCAGTGCCTCGAAAGAAATTGTCAATATTGTGCTTGTTTTTAATTGTTTGCTTTGCACAGTGACTTGGGTAGTTTGTTCCAAATATTACTGTTCAACATAAATTATATGACTATAGGGATGGGTGATTTACATTTCCATGGTGTCATTTAATCTGAAAAATAGTTATAGAGAAATATAGTGTAAAAACAGTCTCTTTGGCCCATCTAGTCCATGCCAACCTAGATGTTCATGTCAACTAGTCTCACTTTTCCGCATTGGCCCATATCCTTCCAAACCTTTCCCATCTGTGTATCTATCCAATTGTTATTGTAACTGTCCCTACCACTTCCTCTGGAAGCTCATTCCCATGTACGCACTGCCCTCTGTGTGTGGAAGTTGTCCCCCAAGCACCTTTCAAATCTTTCCCCTCTTACCTTAAACCTGTGCCCTCTAGTTTTTGATTCCACTTTCCTGGGAAAAAGATGTGCGTTCATCTTATCTATGCCGCCCATGTTTTCGTGCACCTCTATAAGATCGCTCCTCAGTCCCCTATGCCCCATGGAATAAATTCTGAACCTGCCCTACCTCTCCCCATAACTCAGACCTGCGAGCCGTGGCAACATTCTTGTAGCTCTTCCAGCTTAATGACACCTTTCCCATGGCAGGGTTACCAAAAGGAAACACATTATTCCAACTACGAACTCACCAATATCTTGTACAACTGCAACATAATTCCAATTCCTGTACTCAATTCCATGACCGAAAGCCAGCATGCCAAATAGACTTGATGGGCCGAATGGCATAATTCTGTTCCTAGAACTTATGAACTTCCTAAATGAAGTAAAATTATTGCAATTTTCTGGCAGAATCCTGGAAACGCCTATGGTGCCCTAGGGCACAGCTTAGAATGGTCTGAAGTTAAAGGGCCTGTCCCACCAGCATGCGATTCCATGCTGTGAGAGCGACCAAACCGGCAGCGGGGGCCGCGCGGAGGTCGGGTGATCCCCGTACAGGGCCCGTCCCACCAGCATGCGCCTGCATGCAGCAAGCGCGACCAAACCGGCAGCGAGGGCCGCGCGGAGGTCAGGTGAGAGGCGCAACGCGGCGCAAAGTGAGGCGAACTTGGAGCGAAGCCTTAAAGGTAAGTTCGCCAGGACAGAGAGGGACACACAGAGAGGGCCACGGAGCCACACACACAGAGGCTTACGGAGGCACCTACAGATAGGTTCACGGAGGCACGACGTTGAGGCGGTGTGTAATGTGTCGCGGCGACAGCGAGCCGACAAGCCGTTGCCGCACGGAATTTCTGAACACGGTCAGTTTTTCGGAGCCCCGCGCGATGTCGGGACGAACTCAGCACAATTCCGCATGGCTCTGGCGATCGAAGTGGGACCGGCCCCGCGACGTCGGACGGCTCAAGCGACCACGTTAGGTCACGCTCATCGCATGGAGTTGCATGCTGGTGGGACAGGCCCTTAAGTTTTCTCCAAACTCTGCAACCTTTTATTCATTGCAGCATCTCACAAAAGATTGGGTGCGCTTTGTAGTGGAAAGCGTTGATACGGTATACCAGCACTTCTAAGGGTAGCTGGGACATTGTTGTTCGGTGTGGACGAGTTGGGCCGAAGGGCCTGTTTTCACACGGTGTCATTCTATGACAGAGAGACTTAAAAAATTGATTGTTGAACTGCGGCCAATAGAGTCAGGTGAACTGTTATGTGTGTACTGGCATATGTTGTCTATAAGAATGCACTGCCTACAGTTGCCAGAGCTCTCAACCACCCCACATATGTGCTCGATTCTGAAAACAATCTTTGGAACGACACTGAGAAGATTAGCATGGCTCCTGAGCAAGGATGGCACGCAAATTCATGAAGTGTTCCATATTTTTCAAGCAGCAGAGTGGTGCACTGGTAGAGTTGCTGCCTTACAGCACCAGAGACCCAGGTTCAACACTGACTACGGGTGCTGACTGTACATGTTCTCCACGTGACTGCATGGGTTTTCCCCAGAAGCTCCGGTTTCCTCCCATATTCCAAAGACGTACAGGCTTGTAGGTTAATTGGCTTTGGTAAAAATTGTAAATTGTTCTGAAGTGTGTAGGATAGTGCTAGTGTAAGGGTGATCGCTGGTCAGTGTGGAATCTATTTCCATGCTGTATCTCTTTACTAAATGAAATTAAACACTATTTCCTACACTTCTGCCTTTATCATTTTTTCGTCTTGCCTAAGCCAGTGGACAGGATTTCCCTTATCCCCACCTTTCAAACTCACTAAACTCTACATTCAATGCATTAATTTGTGTCTTTTTTCATCTTCAACATTATCTGCACCAAATTATTTTTCCTCTCTCCTTCCTTCTAGCATTCTAAAGGGTCTGTTTCTGCCATTAATTTATGTTTCACTCTTCCATCTCCAACACTGCACACTTTCCTTCTCGCACCACATCCCACACAACAGCAGTAACTCACCATCTGATCTTCTGCTTCCTCCCTTCCCACCATCCAGGCACCCACACACTCCTTCAAAGTAAAGCATTAGTGTACGTCATTCGTGCTTCTGTGCATTGGATAAACCAAGCCCAGCTTGGGTGACTGGTTTGCAGAACATCTCTGCATCGGCAAGGATGACTATGCCTGTTGCTTCCACTTGCCTGTTACATCAGTTGTCCACATATTTCCACTGGCATCTCGAACTTCGGCATCTTGCATTGTTCCAACAAGATCCAGTTTAAGTTCAACGAACAGCATCTCATCTTCCACCTAAGCATGTTACAATCTTTAGCATGTGACACCGAATTCAACAGTTTTGGATTACCAACACTTCAGTAGTTACAGGCATTTACCATTGTAGTTAGTTGTATTCCTTCACATGGATGCATAGAGAATTGAGGGATATCAATCATGAGCAAGTAGATCTTCTTCTTTCGTGTAGCGTGCACAGTCTAAAGTTGTTGAACAACTTGTTCTATTTGATCTTCGTTTGTGCACATTGAGTTGATTGCATTAGTTGAAACAGGGCGGACCACATAAAGTTACAATCTTCCACCCCATGAGCAAGTAGATGAGGTTAGTTAATTTTGGCATCATGTTTGGTACAGTCGTTGTGGGCCAAAGGGCCTGTTCATGTGCCGTACTGCAGGGCCCACAATGTCTGTACTAAACATGATGCCACGATAAACTATATTCTATTTCCAGTTTGTATCAGAACTAACCAGTTCTGATGTAATCCATTAGGAAATAGTTAAACTTTGTGTTTCCTGAAGCCCAGTTCGTATGTTGCTGTGTTCCTGTCTCAGGATTGTAAGCCTGCAAACATCACTGGTGTATTTCAGGATTTGTACGAGACAACTGATGCAACAACTCCATGTACATCCGTGACAGACTAATAAGTAAAGGAATTAAATTGGCTCAATCATAGCTTTGGCAATGGACAAATCTATCTGGAACTGACTCAGGCACAGATAAAAGCTGATCATTATGCACAGGTCTATAAAGAGGTAATAATCACTGCTTCTAGACATTGTTACAGACATTTACTGATGTAGTTAGCAGTATTGTCCTGCCAAATCATAGCTGTAAATTTCTCTCAAGTGTTCCTTAGGAATCCTAAAATTAAAAAAAAACTAAAATTAAAGCCCTTTGAGCTATGTTCAACCTCAATTTCTTCTTAAGGGGATAGACACACAATGCTGGAGTATCTCAGCGGCCTGGCAAGATCTCTGGAGAAAGGGAATAGGTAACGTTTCAGGTCGAGACCCTTCCTCAGACTCGAGCCATCACGTAATAGTTTTCTCCAGAGATGCTGCCTGGCCCACTGAGTTACTCCAGCATTTTAACCATATAACCATATAACAATTACAGCACGGAAACAGGCCTTCTCGGCCCTTCCAGTCCGTGCCGACCATTTATTTTCCCCTAGTCCCATCTATCTGCACTCAGACCATACCCCTCCATTCCCTTCCCGTCCATATACCTATCCACTTTACTTTTAAATGTTAAAATTGATTCTGCCTCCACCACTTCTGCAGGAAGATCATTCCACACAGCCACCACTCTCTGAGTAAAGAAGTTCCCCCTCATGTTACCCCTAAACTTCCGTCCCTTAATTCTCATGTCATGCCCTCTTGTTTGAATCTTTCCTACCCTCAATGGGAAAAGCTTATCCACGTCAACTCTGTCTATCCGTTTCATCATTTTAAAGACCTCAATCAAGTCCCCCCTTAACCTTCTGCGCTCCAAAGAATAAAGACCTAACTTGTTCAACCTTTCTCTGTAACTTAGTTGCTGCAACCCAGGCAACATTCTAGTAAATCTCCTCTGTACTCTCTCTATTTTGTCGACATCCTTCCTATAATTAGGCGACCAAAATTGTACACCATACTCCAGAATTGGTCTCACCAATGCCTTGTACAATATTAACATTACTTCCCTACTCCTATATTCAATACTCTGATTTATAAAGGCGAGCACACCAAAAGCTTTGTTTACCACCCTATCTACATGCGATTCCATCTTCAGGGAACTATGCACAGTTGTTCCTAGATCCCTCTGTTCCACAGCATTCCTCAATTCCCTACTTCATGTGTCTATCTTTGGTGTAAATCAGCATCTGCAGTTCCATTCCAACATACTCTGCCTTTTAAGTGGTTCTGATGACAAACCAACTTCTCTTATAGTTCGTGTTATAACTCACGCATTTCAGAGTCATGAGATAAAATACTTCACTAAAGGCATGCAATATTCTTTCCATGTTCCAGGAATCGTTGCCGTTCTCTTCTGTGGAATCACTCAAGCTCACTACACCTACAATAATCTTTCTGATGAAGCAAAGATGAGGACAAAGCAGGTAGGAAGTAACCTTGGATGTGTATTTAAGTGACAATGTACTTCAGATATAACACATTGGGAGGCAGAATCAAAAGATTTGTGTAATAAAGGCATTCGTTGGACAAAAGACGAAGCAACAGCTCGGGACGAAGACCACCTTTCATGTTTTCAACACGACAATTTATTTGCTAACCAACAAGATTTAGCCAACAAATTTGGTTCCTGGCAACCAAATTCGGAGGTTAATTGGCCAGCACTCAGCAGAGTTGTGCAGTAAAGAGAGTGACATGGGTGGAATAGGTTTCCTGGTACAGAGATTTACCTCTTTCATTCTATCCCCCTCCACTAAATTATTTTCATCCTCCCCACTTGATCCTCTTTCTTGAACCCACAGTTGATCCCCTTTCTCCTGCTTAATATTTTTTCATCCACATTTGATCTTTTTTCCCTCCCACTTGAACCTTCAACCACACCACTCAACCCTCCTTCTCCCCCGTTCAATTATCCTTCTTCCCCAGTTCCATACTTTCTACTGCCATTGAATTTCTTTCTCCCTCTTTCCTCCTCAGGGCATCTCTTTCTCCTCCGCTTTCGATCACTTTCCACCCCCACGCAATCATCTTTCTATTTTGTGTTCCTTTTCCCTGTTTCCCCACATTGTTGTTTGCGGGTGGAGTCTTACAGCATGAAAACAGACCCATGGGCCCAACATGTCCCAACTCCACTTGCCCCGCATTCCTACATTTGGCTCAAATCCCTCTAAACTTGTCCTATGCATGTACCTGTCTACATGTTTCTTAAATGTTGCGATAGTACCTACCTATCTCCTCCAGCAGCTCATTCCATACGCCCACCACTCTTTGTGTGAAAACACTACTTCTCAGGTTCCTGTTAAATATTTCCCCCCTCACCTTACACCTATGTCCTCTGGTTCTCGATTACCCCACTCTGGGCAAGAGACTCTGCGTCTACCAGATCTATTCCTCTCATGATTTTGTACACCTCTGTAAGATCACCCCTCATCCTCCTGAGCTCCAAGGAATAGAGTCCTAGCCGACTAAACCTTTCTGATTCCAGACTGATTCCTGGAATGTCAGGACTTTCATATGAGGAAAGATTGGATAGACTCGGCCTGTACTCGCTGGAATTTAGAAGATTGAGGGGGATCTTATAGAAACTTACAAAATTCTTAAGGGGTTGGACAGGCTAGATGCTGGAAGATTGTCCCGATGTTGGGGGAGTCCAGAACAAGGGGTCACAGTCTAAGGATAAGGGGGAATTCCTTTAGGACCGAGATGAGGAAAACATTCTTTACACAGAGAGTGGTGAGTCTCTGGAATTTCATTTCGGAGTCACGTGAGTGACTTCGTGAAGAGCCCGCCGGCGCGCATGCTCGACATATCGTCGTACCGCTTTGCTGCGACGGCTGGTGGTGGAGCGCGCTCCTCGCCAGCCCTTCATAAGGGGCCACAGAGGTGAGTATTCTACCTTTAGTGGTGGTCCTTGTTGTTGGTTATGTCTTGCAGCAAGGACATGGATGGGAGTTCCAAGGGCCGGAGGACGTCAGGACGAGTTCGCCGGTCAACAGTTCCGGGGCCTTTACCATCGGCAGTACCTGCAACGCAGGCCGGGACTCAGGCGGAGATGTGGGTAAGCCCTGTGGTTACAGGTCCAGATCCGCCAGCACACCACAGCTCGGAGGAGTTCGACGAGGAGGAGTGTGGTGTGCCGCCAGAGCAGGGGGACCCTGCCATGGCAGTCAGGTCGTCAGCGGGCTCGCTGGCGACCTCGAGCAGGGTGCGTGCGGCTGCTCGGCCTGTTCCACTCCGCCCTCCGAGTAGGGGAAGGGCAGGAGCCCAGAAGCCTAACCCTACCAGGGCTAAGGCATTGCCTGACACGGAGGAGCGGTCAGGTTCCAGGGCGAGACCCGGGGCGGCTGTGAGGTCCAGCCGGCACACCCCGACTCTCGACGACGGGACGGGTCGGTTGAGTCGGGTCTCGTCACGGTCGCCGAGCCCCCCATGGATGGGTGGGCGAGACCATGCGTCGGCAAGGTCCACGATGTGGGCAGCCGGCAAGCCTGCGCGGGCTTCAGGTAGCCATGCTTCGGCTGGTGCCGACACCACGCCGCAAGTGCCCTTAGTGGCAGCGGCTTCAGCTCCCGCTAAACGGAGGCGGTTGAACACGCCCGCGCGGGAATCGCGCAGTTTCGCCTCGGCGGCTGTTAGCGACAACTACCGGCACCGGCAGGGCCTCGATGAGGTGCGGGCCGATGATAGGAGCCCGGTTTTCTTTTCAGAGCCGGAGGACTCCGACCACCTGAGTGTTCAGGGTGAAGGGCGTATTGACCGTATGGAGCG
The DNA here is from genome assembly GCA_963514005.1 of Raja brachyura. Next base: position 18,624,638 of record OY740794.1, on the reverse strand, counting down.
GCTGCTGGAGCTCCTGCTTCAAAGTCAACAACAGCAGGGCAGCAACAGGCACAGGGCGTCGTCACCAGCCTCTACCATCAGCCTGGAGCAGCAGGAGGAGGAGGTTTTGGTGGATCCCATACCATCTCCGTTGGAGGTGCCAGCGGAGGATCTTCTGGATGTGGCGACCAAATTTGCGGCCCCACATTCATCTGGACTTCCTTTAAACGCAAAGCTGGCAGCCACTGTGGACTTTCTTAACAACCAGCAACTACAGGAAGAAGTCCTCATTCAGGCAATGAGCCGTCACAAGGCTCCATCCAATTGCAACTCCCTCAACGTGCCTGTGGTCAATACGCCGATATGGGGCAACATCAGTGCGGCTATCCGTCAACAAGAGGTAAAATTGCAGCGGATCCTGAAGCTCCTCACGGCCGGTATTACCGCCTTTGCGCGGTCGGTGGACGGGGACGAACTGAATTTGGACCAGGAAGATGCTCTGGCCCTCCTGTGCGCGACCCAGCACGAAATCAACGGGTTTCGCAAAACCAGCATCCGCCCAGCGCTCAATCCGAAGTTTGCAGGATTGTGCAAACCACCGCCGCCGCCCCCGCCTCGTCAGCTCTTTGGGGAGGACCTCTCGAAGAGAGTCAAAGAGCTTGACGAACAAGCCAAAACGGTGGGGATAATGCGCTCTCAGAGTGCCCCCGCACCGTCAGGCTCAAAGTCTCCATACATTCGATCACGAGGGTCTGCTAGTACCTCGACGAGGACCCACCCTCAAGCTCCACAATGACAGCAACATCAGACCCAGCACCAGGGGTCTTTTTTAGGACAGGGTCGGCAGAGACCCTGGTGGAAAACGAAGACGCTGCGCCCTCAAGCCAACCCAGCACCTCCACGTCCACCCACGCGTGTCAAGGACCGCCGGTAACCACGGAGGTGAGGGGGTCTGGTTCTCTCTTTTCTCTTTGTTTAACTTCACATGTTGGTGGTCGCCTTCGGTTGTTTTTGGGTGCATGGGTTAATTTTACTGGTGACGAGTATGTGTTGCAGAATATTCAGGGGCATAAAATTGAGTTTATTAATGGTGACATCCCTCCATCCCAGCACATGCCCGCTCGAATGTTTAAATTATCTGCTGCAGAACAGGCAGCACGCTACAAGGAACTTTTAAGTCTTGAGCAGAAGGGAGTGATTGAGAGAGCGGTGCATGAGCCAGTTGAATTTGTTTCGAATATATTCACCAGACCTAAGAAGGATGGAGGTTGTCGTGTCATTATTGATCTAACCTGTTTGAATACTTTTGTAACATATACTCATTTTAAAATGGATACGTTTGAAACAGCCAAATCATTGATTTCTCATGGTTGCTTTATGGCATGCATCGATTTGAAAGACGCATATTATTCAGTATCCATCCAGAAATACGACAGAAGGTTTTTGAAATTCATCTGGATGGGGCAACTCTGGCAGTACAAGACTTTGCCTAATGGGCTCACCACAGCCCCTAGATTGTTCACTAAATTAGTGAAACCAATTATGGCTTATTTGAGACAACGACACCATATAGTTATGGCCTACTTGGATGATATCTTAATTGTGGGCCACACCCTGGAATTGGCAGAACAGGGTGTTGCAGCTGCTGTCAATATATTTCAACAATTAGGGTTTATTGTCCATCCAGAGAAATCAAAGTTCTGCCCTGCCCAGGTGATTAATTACCTAGGGTTCACGGTGAACTCTATGAGCATGAGGGTTACCATTCCAATTAACAAGATTGAGGAGGTTACCCAGGTGTGTCAAGATTTAATCCGCACCAATATACCATCGATTCGGCATTCAGCTACAATAATTGGGAAGCTTGTAGCTTTGTTTCCGGCAGCGCGATATGGACCTTTGCATTATCAGAATTTGCAAAGAGCTAAAATTGCTGCGTTAAAACAGAACGCTGGTCATTATGATCGGTCCATGCAGCTGCCGCCCGAAGCGATAAATGAGTTGCAATGGTGGGTGTGTCACATTAGCAGCTCATTCAAGACTATCAGGGAGGCTAATCCGGTGGTATATTTGCAGACTGGTGCAAGCTCCAATGGCTGGGGAGCCACGGATAATTGCTCTAGTTGTGGGGGCAGATGGGACACCCTTGAATCAACGATGTTGTTGACTCCAGGGATTAACTATTTGGAGTTGCTGGCAGCATTCCACGGACTTCGTGCGTATTGTTTCAAGCTTGTTGGAGCACATGTCCGTCTCCAAATAGACAACACCACAGCAGTGGCATACTTAAACCATATGGGTGGTACCAGGTCAGTTTCGTGTGACAAATTGGCTAACTCAATTTGGCTCTGGTGTGTTCAAAGAGACATTTGGATTTCAGCTACCTATTTGCCAGGTGAGCTTAATACTGTGGCGGACACCAGGTCACGCAAATTTAATGACAATATTGAATGGATGTTGCATCCTGAGATTTTTTCTAAAGTCACAGCCAAATTTGGTAAACCGGACATTGACCTTTTTGCGTCACGGTTGAACCATCAGGTACCAACCTACGTTTCATGGGAACCAGATCCTGGGGCAATAGCGCTAGATGCATTCTCGCTGGACTGGGGGAATTGGTTTTTCTATGCCTTCCCCCCGTTTTGCCTCATCAGTCGGGTATTGCGAAAGATTCAGGCAGATGCTGCCGAGGGCATCCTTATTATACCCAACTGGCCCACACAGCCTTGGTATCCGGTGGTCTTTGACATGCTCAACGAACCTTGGGTCCTTTTGAAGGGTTGCCCACAATTGGTTACTCACCCTGTCTCAGGGGAGCCACATCCCTGCCATGGCTATTTAAATTTGTTGGCTTGCAGGTTCTGAACAGGCCGTTAGTCCAATACGGCCTCTCGGCTCGGACCATAGATACCATCGGGGCGTCGTGTCGAGAGTCCACAAGGCGAAGATACCGCTCGCATATTAAGAAGTGGGAAGCCTACTGCAGCCGCTCTCGCATCACGTACGATGACGTGACAATAACCGACGTCCTGGAATTCCTCGTGGCGTTGCACCATGATGAACACTTAAGTTACAGTGCCATCAACAGCGCCAGAAGTGCGCTATCATTCTACCTCGATATTGGGGTAGGATCCAACAGGCTAGTGTCCAGACTCATGCGGGGTATATTCAATATGAATCCGCCTACACCACGCTATAATATCACCTGGGATGTCAGGGACGTATTAACCCTGCTCAGGACGTGGTGTCCCATGGAAGGGCTCCAACTGGACCAACTCACCATGAAGCTGGTGATGTTACTAGCGCTGACTTCAGCTCAGAGGGTACAGACACTACACAAACTTTGTGTCGACAGAATGACTTCTACCCCTACAGAAGTAGTCTTTTTCATTGACGAGCTACTAAAGCAGCATAGACCTGGGTGCACAGGGCTGCAGCTGAAGTTCCCGGCATACCCCGCAGATGCTAGGCTATGTTTAGCCTCACATATCCGCCACTATGTCAAGGTGACGGCACGCATCAGAGGAATGGAGAGATACCTGCTTGTCACTCATAAGAGACCTCATCATCGAGTGACAGTCCAGACGATATCCAGGTGGCCTCGAGTCGTCTTGGGTAAGTCAGGTATCGACACTAATGTGTTTAAGTCTCATTCCACCAGGGCTGCATCGACGTCAGCGGCGAGGGTCATGGAGGTGCCCATGGACCAAATTCTCGCCACAGCAGGATGGGCTAATGAAACTGTGTTCCAGCGTTTTTATAACAAGCCTGTTGCTGCTCCTCTACAGTTCGCAGAAGCCGTGCTGAATACAGGTTCAGATCGTGGAGATGTCCCCGCATGAGGGGTTTTGATTTGTTATTAATAAATATGCTCTTGTTTTGCAGTATGCACTATTGAGCAAGTTTGTTCCTCCCATCCATCCCTGGTAGTGGTGTGTCAGCATGGACGTGGTCCAGGGCGTGTAATCACAGAAGCTTTGAAGTCTTCACGAAGTCACTCACGTGACTCCGAAATGAAATAGTAAGATTGAACGAGAACTTACCAGTTCGAAGGTTGATCTTTATTTTATGAGGAGTCGAAGTGAGGGATTTCGTGCCCTCCTCGCCCAACCCTCAGTCACCTTCATCTGGTAATCTTAGTCACTTCAATCTTACTATGCAAAGTCATTTCTATTGTTGGTTTCTGTGATTCCACGCCGCTACTTTGAAGTATGTCGAGCATGCGCGCCGGCGGGCTCTTCACGAAATCCCTCACTTCGACTCCTCATAAAATAAAGATCAACCTTCGAACTGGTAAGTTCTCGTTCAATCTTACTATTCTCTGCCACAGAAGGTAGTTGAGGCCAGTTCATTGGCTATATTTAAGAGAGCGTTAGATGTGGCACTTGTGGCTAAAGGGATCAGGGGGTATGGAGAGAAGGCAGGTACGGGATGCTGAGTTGGATGATCAGCCATGATCATATTGAATGGCGGTGCAGGCTCGAAGGGCCGAATGGCCTACTCCTGCACCTATTTTTCTATGTTTCTATGTTTCCCGATAGTACAATGTCTCGCTGTCACCACGGTGGCTGGCTATGACTAGATGTGCTTCCTGTAGCTGCAAGAGCAATGGTCAGAGGAAGCAAGAACAATGAGCGGATACAGGTTCGGAGAAGTTTGGAGCAAAAATAGTTGTGAGGCACCGTGTAGATGCTATGCTTCACTGTACCAATAAAACTGCAATTATATATTTTTCTTGTTTTATTGATGATCCAGACTGTTGCCCAAGAAAGCTACTGAATAACACAGGTTAATTTTGCTGATTCTGAGCTGTAATTCACTATATGACTTCCTTCCGCCCTGTTTTTGGCCAATATATTGTGCGTGGTTGTCGTAGCAACATACTAGATTTATATTGTTACTGGGGGAAAAAAGATAAATTATTTACTTCTGGTAAACCGAAACCACAGTTGTATTTCCATCTTTCACTAATGGCCTCTCAGATTAATGAAGAATTATGGTGTTTAATTGTATCCGCTTAATAGTAGTTGTACTAGTTGCAAATTCATTTCACTTCTGACCTTGCCGGAGGGAAGATTTGCACCTGGTTAACCTGAGCTGCATTTCAGCACAGTCAGCCTTGTCTAAACACTGCAAACAAAGCGAACACTACCAGAGCTTAACCATGGAGACACGAGAAACTACAGATGTTGGAATCTTGAGCAAAAAGCAGTGCAGGAGGAACTCAGCAGGTCAGGCAACAGGAATTGGTGTTTTGGGTTGGGATTCTTCTTCAGGCTAATGGAGCAGTGAGAAAACTGGAAAAGAGAGGTGAGGGTGGGACAATACCTGTTAAATTATGTGGAATTAGATGGTGGTGGGAGGTGGGGTTGTTGATCAGCAGGTGGATGCAGTAAGTGACAAAGGCCAGGGTTGTAAGCTACCCAAGCTGAGGTGCTGTTCCTCCGGTTTGCATGTGGCCTCACTCTGGCAATGGAGGAGGCTCAGGGCTGAACGTTCAGTATGAGAATGGGAAAGAGATTTAAAGTGGTTAGCAACCGGAAACTCCAGCATGTCTCGGTCTGCCAAGATATGCTGGATATAGCAAGTGTTCGGCCATATGGTCGCCTAGTTATGCTTCGTATCGCCAGCATAAAGGAGACTTAACAATGCTGGCTCATGAAATTATGATAATATGCATATCAATGACAAAATATATATTTTTAATTATTGGAGTTACTGTTGGCAAGGGCAGCATTTACCACCCAACTCTAAATCATAGAGTGTTGGTGGTTGCAGGCAGATCTCTTGATCAGCAATCATCCAGGTGGTGATGAACTGGTATGATTCGTAAGTTTGGTGTTTGCCCTTTACAAACACCAAACCTGCAGGTGTAGCTGATAATGAAGACTAACGGTACAACAGGTTCTAGATCAACTGGGAAGATCGTCTTCTTCTTAAGACCTTTAATCCACCTCACTCGGTTGTTGGCAGATCTTTTGAGATCTCCCCAGGTGGGTACACTCTCAGACATTTCTGTCTGGCCACCTCTTCGTCAGTTGTTCCTGGGAAGATGGGAAAGGAAATTGCTGATGGAATTTAACTTGGACAATTGCAAACTGGTGCATTTTGGTAAGGTAAACCGGGCTACAATATGCACAGAGAATGAGAGGAAACTGGAGAATGGTATTGAACAGCAAGATCTTGGTGTACAAGTACATAGTTCCCTGAAAGTGGTGACATAATTAGGAAGACAAGGAAGGTCAGTGGTATGCTTGCCTTCATCGACTGAGGCTTTGAGTACGGAAATTGGGGCCTCATGTTACCGTTTTACAAATTGTTGTTTAGGCCACACGAAGTATCGTGTGCCGTTCTGGTCAGCATGCCATAGAAAGGCTGTAATTATGCAAGAGAGGTGCACAGAGAGATTCACAGGGACGTTGCCTGGACTGCAAGGCTGGAGCTAGAGGGAGAAATTAGATAGGAGCGGACTATTTTCCCTGGGCCAAAGGAGGCTGATGAATGACCTTATATTTATGAAATTATACCGAGCATTGATAGGGTGGATAGTCATAGTACTTCTGATAGGATAGGGGTCTAAATCTAGTGAGCATTAAGGTGAGAGTTGAAAGATCTAAAGGGACAAAGAGCAGTGGGTAAATGGAACAAGCTGCTGAAGGAGATGGTAGAGGCAGGTACAATTACAGCGCTGAAGACATTTGGGCAGGTACATGGTTCAGAGGGATATAAATAAATGTGGACAAACAGGATTAGCATAGATCTTGGTCAGTATAGATGAGCTAGGCTGAAGGGTGTCTCTCTTGCTTCTTCTTCTGTTGTGTGGTGTGCACAGCCTAAAGTTGTAGGACAATTTGTTCTATTTGATCTTCTGTTTGTGCACGTCGAGTTGATTGCATTAGTCGAAACAGGGCGGACCACGTGAAGGTTGCAATCTTCCACCCCTCTCTATTGCTGTATAACTATGAATCTATGAAGTATAAACATACACCTGTCAGCACCTTTTTTGTTATAAGATGAAAACATGTATGAGATGTTGTATTTGTTTCAAAAGTACTTTCATTATTTCAACTGTGTGTTGATTTCCGTGACACTTTGAAGGTCATCCTATCAGGCCTGATTCAGCAGAATGCTGTCTGGTTTCAAGGTGCAAGAGTATTACTGCATCTGCTGTGGTCAGTTTGTTTATCCTGCAAATGGGTTAATCAAATTAAATCATGTACAGATACTAAAGATAGTACAAAATATTGGATTGATATATTGGCAGAGATTACAGACAGGGGAAAAATAATGCAAACATTTATGAAATGGCAGGGCTAGGGGAAAGGTGTAGAGTAGAGAGATTTAGGAGTGTAGGAGTGTTTCTTTATTGTAGTAGTACAAAACAGTAAAGTCACTCATAAAAACTTCTTGTATAAGTACATCGATTTCCAGCATATATACGTTTCAATCATACATGTGATCAATGTCATGATCGTGATCATGGTCGAAAACTATATCCTCCCCATAGTCTTCACCGAACTAAACTAAAAACTATCTGGCAATCTGCGCCAGAAACCTTGCCACGAACACACCCCAGACTACGTATAAATCCCACCTACAGGCAGATAAAATTAAAGGTAACTGGAAATAATTATAATTTACTGAGTTAAGCTAAATGGCTACTACACACTGTATTAATATTCTATTTGCAACATGGAATTTTCTGCTAATTTGCCTGAAATGCTACACAGTTCATGATTTAAACAGATGTAGTTGCTATTTATGAGGTTTGCACCTTGTGTCACCTCAACATATAGTTCACCTGTTACCTCCAGTAGGGAACAGATCTTCTTGGGTAGGCATAGTGTTCTTGAGATGTTATGAGTGGTGGAGCAAGACTCCAGTTTTGACAAAGGTCATTATAACTGTGGATTGGACTTGAACCCTTGCCACAGGGCAACAGGCAAGTCATTGTGCTGTGTCACTCAGTTTGAAAAATTCATTCATTAAAAAGAACCAGTGATGCATTTATATGTGATAAAGGATTTCTCCTCTGTCACCTCCTTGTCTTGGTGCTATGGAAACTGCTTCACTTATTATGTGAACCATAATATGCTGCAGCAGCTTCCATTTTACCTTCTAATATCAATGTTTGTGAAAATGCAGTTGCCGGTAGCTGGGAATTGGTTTGTTTCTGTTCTATGTACTTTCACGTTTCATATTGATGAAATTACACGACTACTGAAAGTGCCTTCTCACTCTCTGGTGCGCACCTTTCTCCAACAACAGCAAAGCAGCATTTTCATTTCAGTTCTAAACTGGTACCGTCAACTCGGCTTGATGTAAATCTCTGCCACCCCATCACGTCAACTAAATGCTTCTGTCAGTGCTGTTTCTTTTAAATGCCACTGTCACATCTCTGTGGTTAAGCGACTCCTCAAAAGGCAAAATAAAAACAAGTACATTTAATCTGCTGGAAATGTCAGCCTGTGGCCACCAATAAGTGACTCAGAGCGGCAAAATGCTGGAGAAATAAATGAATGATCTGAAAAGATTTGCAGCTTAGTCCACAGAGGAATGGGTGATTTCAACTGTATGTGTGCGTGTTCATTCTGCTCTCTCGCTTTGTCATGGCCACAAGACCTGTTTCCCAAGCGCTGTCATTATTGTTCATGGTCACCGTCCCATCTGGTGAATTGTACAGTGACAGTCAATTACAGCGATGCCTCAGAAATAATCAAATTTGGCCGATACATCCATTTGAAAACTTAAATTAATAGCTCCATTTTAATAGCACTCCACCTTAAATTAATAGCTCCCCACCATTTGCAGTCAATATAACACCCAGCTTAATGATGTTCACTCTTAATTAAGTTCAAATTGGTTCAACAACTTTAGACACAATGGGAATTACGAGGTGAAGTGCATTGCCCTGTCATTATATCTGTACTAACATCACCTTGCTGCCTGCTTTGTTACTGAGATCTATTGAACAGACAAAGTGGCTGTATTATAGACACAAAGTACTGAAGAAGGGTCTCGATCTGAAACGTCGCCTATCTCCTTCGCTCCTTAGATGCTGCTGCACCCGCTGACTTTCTCCAGCTTTTTGTGTAACCCACTGGAGTAACTCAGCGGGTTGGGCAGCATCTCTGGAGAAAAAGGGCGGTTGACATTTCGGGTTGGGACCCTTCCGCAGACTGAAAGTAGAGCGGAGGGAAATAGAGGTAGGAAAAGATCAGAACAAATCAGGCCCGGCAACAGATGACCGAGGATGGGTGGAGAGGCCCATTGTTGGCGGGGGAAGATGTATTTGCAGGTTAGAGAAAAGCTGAACATTTTTAAGAAAATTCAAATTAATCCCTTCCAATCCAATAAATTATTTATTGCCAGCAACCACTCCAGTAGTCTGTTTCTTTCTTATTTCAATTTAGATTTGAGACATTGAAAATGTTAAATTGTGTCATTGTCATTGAGTCATACAGCACAGAATCAGGTCTTTCAGCCCAACATGATCATGCTGACCAATATGCTCTACCTACACGAGTCGCACCTGTCCGTGTTAGGTCCATATCCAATATACACCTGTTCATGTACCTGTCCAAATGCCTTTTAAATGTTGTTGTAGAACCTGTCTCAACTATCTCCTCTGGGCACTCGCTCGCTATACCCACCACCCTCAATGTGGGAAAAGTTGCCCCTCAGGTTACTATTACATTTTCCCCCGCTTACTATAAACTTATATACCCTGGTTCTTGATTCCCTTATTGTAGGTCTCAGCATTTACGCAATCACTTCCCCTCATGATATTATACACCTCTATAATCACCCCTCGTTCTCCTGTGCTTCAAGGAATAAAGTCCTCTCAAGTCCTGGCAACATTCTCGTACATCTTCTCTGCACACTTTCAAGCATAACAACATTCTACCGATTGCAGGGTGACTAAAACTGAACACAAACCCCAAATGCTGTCTCACTAATGTCTTGAACAACTGTAAGATAACATCCCAACTTCTATACTCAGTATAAAACTTCTATACCCTGATTGGTGAAGGCGAATGTACCAAAAGCCCTCTTGACCACCCTATTATCTACTTGTGATGCCACTTTCAAAGAACTATGCTTCTACACTCCTAAATCTCTCTACTCTACACCTTTCCCCTAGCCCTGCCATTTCATAAATGTTTGCATTATTTTCCCCCTGTCTGTATTCTCTGCCAATATATCATTCCAATATTTTGTACTCTCTTTAGTATCTGTACATGATTTAATTTGATTGACCCACGTCCTCCTTAGTTCACCCACTGTTAGTTTCACAATCCTTTATTCTGATGTGTTGTAGAGATACCCACTTGGATGCCCAGTTATCCTCTTGCTGTGACGGTATCAATGTCTACCTCCTGCAACATGCAGAATTATTAAGTTTAAGTAGACAAGGGCAGTCTAATGTTTAAGAAGGAACTGCAGATGCTGGAAAATGGAAGGTAGACAAAAATGCTGGAGAAACTCAGAGGGTGCGGCAGCATCTATGGAGCGAAGGAAATAGGCAACGTTTCGGGCCAAAACCCTTCTTCAGACCCGAAACGTTGCCTATTTCCTTTGCTCCTTAGATCTGCCGCACCTGCTGAGTTTCTCCAGCATTTTTCTCTACCTCCAAGGGCAGTCTAATGATGGGCATTGTTCATTGTTTCCTGCCAAAGGAGATTAAGGCTTGGTATGTTTTATTCAGTTTTCATCGGTTGCATGCAAACCCTGGGCCAAGGTTATAGCTTAGATCTTTCCTGTTACTATATTTAAATACACGGTTATCTCACATTGTGGGATACATTTATAGGGCATTGAGCACACGAGTCCCACAGTGAGACTTCACCTCAGAAATAATGATTAATTTTAATACAGATTAACTTTAATACTGATAAACTAAAATATAGAATAAATGTAAGTAACCTATATAACCCCCCCCCCCCTTTCTCCATCATATCTCCCTCCCCCCCACCCTCTTTCTTTCCCTTCCCCTGTGCCCTGGCTTATCTTGCACTTATCTCTCCCCTGCCCTCCACCTACTATAACAATCTCTCCTTTCCACCTACTAAACAATTTGAACCTCGTCAATCCTAAAGCTTCACAATTCGCAACTCCCCAATCCTTTTGTCTCACGCCCTGTGTGTGTTCATCGCTGGCCTTTGTCCAACGATCTGGCTATTAAAACCCCCCTTCACCTGTGTTCACCCATGACCTAATATGCTTTGTCTTGCCGCTTCCTCACTTCGACTTATTTCCCCCCACCCCTGCAATCAATCTGAAGAAGGGTCCTGACCCAAAATGTCTCCTATCCATGTTCTTCAGGGATGTTGCCTGACCCGCTGAGTGATCAAGCACTTTGTGTCTTTACTTGGCATCTGTCGTTCCTTGCTTCTACAAGAGCATCTTGTTCTTCATCTAACAGCTGCTAATATCCTCATACCAAGCTTCTGCATCTTGCATAAGAAGGAACTGCAGATGCTGGAAAATTGGCCCATGGCTATCTGGATTACACTTCCTCCCACCCTGCTTCCTGTAAGGACTCCATCCCCTACTCCCAATTCCTCCGTCTACGCCGCATCTACACCCAGAATGAGCTGTTCCATGCCAGGTCATCAGAGATGTGCTCTTCAGAGAACGGGAGTTTCCCTCTTCTACTATAGATGAGGCTCTCACCAGGGTCTCTTCTATACCCCGTAACTCTGCTCTCACTCCCCATCCCCGCACTCGTAACCAGGGCAGAGTCCCCCTTGTCCTGACCTTCCACCCTACCAGCCATCACATACAACAGATAATCCTCCGACATTTTCGCCACCTCCAATGGGATCTCAATACTGGCCACATCTTCCCATCTCCTCCCCTGTCTGCTTTCCGCAGAGACCACTCCCTCCGTAACTCCCTGGTTAATTCGTCCCTTCCCACCCGAACCACCCCCCTCTCCTGGCACTTTCCCTCGCAACGGCAGGAAATGCTACATTTGTCGCTTTACCTCCCCTTGACTCCATTCAAGGACCCAAGCAGTCTTTCCAGGTGTGGCAGAGGTTCACCTGCACCTCCTCCAACCTCATCTATTGCATCCGCTGCTCTAGATGTCAGCTGCTCTACATCGGTGAGGCCAAGATTTGGCTTGGCGATCGCTTCGCCAAACACTTCCGTTCGGTTCGCATCCGACCTTTCTGTTCTGGGCCTCCTCCATGGCCAGAGTGAGGACCACCATAAATTGGAGGAGCAGCACCTCATATTTTGCTTGGGCAGTTGGCACCCCAGCAGTATGAACATTGACTTCTCTGATTTCAGATAGTCCCTGCTTTCTCCTCCCCTTCTCAGCTCTCCCTCAGCCCACTGTCTCCGCCTCTTCCTTTCTTCTTCCTGTCCCCCCCACCCTCACATCAGTCTGAAGAAGGGTATTGACCCAAAACCTTGCCTATTTTCTTCGTTCCGTAGATGCTGCCTCACCCGCTGAGTTTCTCCAGCATTTTTGTCTACCTTCTACATCTTACAGATTGAATTTATATTTCTTGTCTGCTGATATCCAGACAGTGTAATTACCAACAGATCCAGCTCCTTATCGACCTGCATCCTATCTCACTGAGCTGTTAGTTCAACCTTGGCCAACTGCAGCTGTGTCATTTTAACAGATGCGATGTCACCACATTGCTTCCAAACTTGGAGCAGTATGTTACCACACCTACCAGACTTGACAGAACGCTGGATATGTGTTTTGGTAACATACCGGGAGCCTATGTCTCAAAGCCCCGCCCACCACTTGGTCGCTCCGACCACAATGTCATTCTGCTGCTTCCAAAATACAGACAAAAATTAAAAACAGAAGATATACAAACAAAAACTATTCAAGTCTGGAACGATGACTCTGTCGATGCATTAAGGGGCTGCATGGAGATCACTGACTGGGAAATATTTTTCCAAAGCTGTGAGGGAGACCTAAATCTGCTGACAGACTCTATCTCCTCCTATTTGTCATTCTGTGTGGACGCTGTTATACCAACAAAACAGGTCAAGCTGTACCCCAATAACAAGCCTTGGGTTACCAAGGACCTGAAGCAGTGTCTTAACAACAAAAAAGTGGCATTCCTTCAGGGAGTAAAACAGTATAATAGTGAGTTGAGAAGGAAGACCAGGCAGGCCAAATGCCACTACAAAAACAAAGTGGAGGAAAAATTCACCACTGGCAATGCAAGGGAGGCATGGCAGGAACTTAACACCATGATGGGCAGAGCCCAGAAACCGGCCCTGATCCAATGCTCTGACCCCGCCACATTTGCTGAGCAACTCAACATCTATTACAGCAGGTTTGACAGGCCACACCCCCAGAATGACTGGACCCTCACCAGCAGTCCATCAATCACAGTGGATAAAAGGAAGGTTACATCTATACTGGGCCGCATCAATCCACACAAAGCTTCTGGCCCAGACAGACTCAGGGGCAAGGTGCTGAGGGAATGCTCAGTTCAGCTGGGTGATGTCATCACTCAGCTATTCCAACATCTCCTTGACTCCAGCTGTGTCCCACGGATGTGGAAGGAGTCTACACTTATACCGTTGCCGAAGAAATCTAACGCCAGGGAGATGAAGGACTTCAGACCGGTAGCACTCACATCCATTCTTTCCAAGTGTATGGAGAGGGTAGTAAGTGATCACCTCACTGCTATGGTGGTGGACAGGCTTGACCCACTCCAGTTCGCCTATAAGGCAAGGCGTGGCGTGGAGGATGCCTGTTTGACTCTCCTGGACACAGTTAGCAGACAGCTGGACTCCCCACACCCCTACACACGGATTTTATTTATGGATTTTTCTTCCGCTTTTAACACAGTCAACACAGTCACCCTCTGTAACCGCCTTCTGGATCTACAAGTCAACCCATCACTTATCCTGTGGATAAAAGACTTCCTGCAGGACCGGCCACAGCATGTGGTGGTAAATGGTTTTAAATCCAAGAACATGATTTTAAACACTGGTGTCCCCCAGGGTTGTGTTTTATCACCGATTTTATTTTCCATCTACACGAACAATGTAACAAACAATAACAGTGACATTCCCCTTTTTAAGTATGCAGACGATATTGCCCTGGTGGCCCACATCAAGGATCACACTTCTCTGGCTGCCTACTATCAGCAGGTCAGCATCTTGATGCTGTGGATCAAAGAGAGCTCTCTGGAGCTTAACATCTCCAAGACCAAGGAGCTGTGTTGTGGGGGAAGGCGAACATCTTCCCCCCAACCTCTCTTTGAACCTCTGGGGCTGAATGGGCAGACAGTCGAGCAGGTAGAGGCCTTTAGATACCTGGGCACAGAGATTGATACCCGCCTGTCCTTCTCCCAGCACACAGACTCTGTGTACAAGAAGGCACAGCAACGCCTGTTCCTGCTGAGGAAACTCAGGAGCTTTGATGTCAGACAGGACATTTTAACAGCTGTATATAAATCACTTATAGAATCTGTACTCACCTTTAACATCACATCCTGGTTCACCCTTACCTCTGTCAAAGACAAATCAAAGCTTTCCCGGATCATCAATCAAGCAAGCAAAATAACTGGCAAAACTCAAATTCAATTGTCAGTACTTCACACCCAGGCAGTTAAAAGGAAAGCCAACCTCATTACACAGGATCCCACCCACCCCCTGCATAAGTCCTTCCAACTTCTGCCATCAGGCCGCCGATATAAAGTCCCCCTATCCAAGAAAAACATCCACAAAAACTCGTTCATACCCATTGCCATAAATAGTTTAAATAATACATGATCAATGGACAAATTAACCCTGACGCACTGTCACTTTACACGTATCCACAACTTTCAACTTTTATCTTGTCTATTTTTACAGTTTCTAATCTTTATACTTGTTTTTAAGACCGATACACACTGAGTGTGCCCGCAGAAGGCTGTGTTGTGTGATGACTGTTGTATTGTCTTGTTGTATGTTGAGCCACATCAAAGAAGATTTTCTGTTACGACAGACAATAAAGTTTTCTGAATCTGAATCTGAATTGCAGGGGGTAAGTTTAAAATCCTTGCTCTTTAAAACAGTCCAAGACATTTCCCTTCCTACCATTGCAACCTTCTTCTATTCCAATGTACTTCCTGACCAAACCTCTAGTCAACAGCTGTAGTATACCCCTATGTGGCCAGCTGTTATATTTTGCACAAGACCGTTCTTGGGATATTTTGTTGCGTTAATGGTGCGATATCAGTAGCCATTATTACTGGAGAGTTTTTTGGTGTTTCAGCCTCCCCACAGTTTTCCATTTCTCTCTGGAATTTTCTGTGAAAGGCATTACCTTCCCACCTGCAAAACCTTTCAAGTCATTGATCAGACAGCATGTATGCGGGCCCTTTGATCGGCAGGGCCTGAACTAATCATCACGCATCCACTTACACTGGTTCCATTTCATTTTCTCCACGAATCTTTTGTGTTGTAGTTGTGTTTCTTGTGGGTTTGTCAGCAGTGAAATACCTTGGGATGTATTTCAGAGTTGAAGGTGCTATATAAGTACCTGTGTATATTTTCCATCAATTCAGCCATCTGGACACCAGCCATACCAGCACAGAACTTCTGCAGCACCGCCTAAACAGCTGAAGTTAATCAAACTATATTGTATTTGGGCTTTTATTCTGAGCAATTGTGACCAATTTTGGGCCCCATATCCGAGGAAGGATGTGCTGGCGCTGGAGAGGGGCCAGAGGAGGTTTACGAGAATAATCCCAGGAATGAGTGGGTTAACATATAATGAGTGTTTGATGACACTAGGCCTGTACTCGCTGGAGTTTAGAAGGATGAGGGGTCACCTCGCTAAAACATATCGAAAAGTGAAAGGCCTGGATAGAGTGGATGTGGAGAGGATGTTTCCACTAGTGGGAGAGTCTAGGACCAGAGGCCATAGCCCCAGAATAAAATGACATACCTTTAGAAAGGAGATGAGGAGGGATTCATTTAGTCAGAGGATGGTGAATCTGTGGAATTCATTGCCACAGACGGCTGTGGAAGCTGTCAATGGATTTTTTTAAGGTGGAGATTGACAGATTCTTGATTAGTACGGGTATCATGGGTTATGGGTGGAAAGGCAGGAAAATGGGGTTGAGAGAGAAAGATAGATCAGCCTTGATTGAATGGCAGAGTAGACTTGATGGGCCTAATTCTGCTCCTATCACTTATGAACTAATGACCCGCAAAATTGTCCGTTTTCTGTTCAAGCAAACAAACAGAGTCCATCGCATCCAGCAGGACATGTATTTCCAAAGCAGCTTCATCAATTCCCTCCTCCCATCACCTGCATGAGCCTCCACTTGAAGATGCTGGTGCCACTTGCAGGAAAGCTTGTTTCTTGCTGCCATCTGCCCTCATGACCTTTGAGTAAGGGGCAGCAAATGTTGTTAGGTCATTGGAGAGCTGAGATTGATTCAATTTCCTTTCAGGGTCGCTGCAGTATACTTCTCCAGCATGAATCACTGTTCAGTTGTTAAGCGTGTGAATGTTTGCCTTATTTCTCCGCCTCTTTACAGCTATTCCTGATGGTTATCGAGGTGCAAATGAGCTAACCTCATACACTGCCAACTGAACAGATTTCCCAGGCCTGAACAATTAGCTTCCAAACTCACGAACTTGGACACCGTAGCCATTGTTTAAATATTTTATTGTTTAAAGAATTTGAAACTTCTGCAATTCAATATCTCCATCACCGGTATTGGGAAGGCCATACATATACTTTATAGCATCTTCAAGTATATCTTGCTGCAAAGAACGTGAAAAAAACGAGTTAGAAAGACAGTTCTTTGAGATAGTAATTAGCTTGTTACACTTGTTATATTTCCAAGCATTTTGATGTTGATATATACTACTGTCAGGAAATGTAAGTCATTTGTCACGTGCACTAACAACTTTGGGAGTATAAACATCGTATCTCCTCCATTCAAAGTTGCTTTATTTCACTGAAGACTACCTTACCGTCATAGTTGATTCTACTGTTGCTGAAGAACAGTTTTGCTAACATTTACTAACAAGTCTGAAGAAGGTCTCGACCCGAAAGGTCACCCATTCCATCTCTCCAGAGATGCTGCTTCTCCCACTGTGTTACTCCAGCATTTTGTGTGTACCTTCAATTTAAACCAGCATCTGCAGTTCTTTCCTACACTTACTAACATTTGTGTTTATTACATATGTCTGTATAAATATTTTAATGCCTTATGCCTGGCACATTTGGGATTGTGAATTTTCACTCCTCTCCACCTTACATTCCTTCCTCCAATCCTGTGTTGATTTACTTGAACTTAAAATTCCCAGGTTAGGCTGTACATGTTGGAGCAACATTCCCCAGGATGGGTCCCGACCAAAAAAGTTACCTATTCACGTCCTCTTGAGATGCTGCCTGACCAGCTGAGTTACTGCAACCCTCTGTGTCTTCTGTAGATCTGTGTTAAGGATGTTTAGAAGAAGGAGGGTTCAAAGATCCTAAGGGGGTTTGACAGAGGGGAGAGTCATGAATAAGGGGACATAGTTAGAACATTCGGCCAGTCATTTAAAAAGTGAGTGCGTTGTGAATCTCTGGAATTCTCTGTCCTTGAGGTAGGTGAAGGCTAGATCAGTAAATGTTTTTAAGGTGGAAATAGATAAACATTTGAAAGATGGAGAAATTGAGAGCTGTGGGAACTGGCACTAAAGAAGAGTTGAGGCCAGCATAGATCAGCCTTATTCTTATTGGATTACTGGGCAGGCTTGAAGGGCCTGATGACCTACTCCTGTTCCTATTTTCTTGAGTAGCGGATGATTTTGCTGTAGATTCCACAGAAGATATGTTGCGATGGATAGATTTTAAGGATACATGTTTTTTCAGTTAGTTAGTTATACAGGATGGATAAATGGGGCATTCAGCAGCTGGTACATTCTGCAAACAAACGGTGGCAGTAGGGAGAAGGAATTCCACTGCCCAGAATATATCTTAAGGGAGGCAGAATCAGAAATAATTCGAGAGAAATGCAAGTGAGCGGCCGAGGATAATTTTGCTATAAGAAAGTTTGGACAGGCTGAGGCAGTATAATTAATGCCAGAGGGAGTAACATTTTGGATTCAAGTGAATCAACACTAGTTTGGAGGAAGAATTTTATCAGTATAATTAAAAAGTGGAGAGGGATTAGCGAGAATTTAATAACATTGTGGCGAATGCATGTTAAAGTGAACAGTGCAGAATCAAAGATAATGGAAAAGGTATCCTTGGTTATTTGCTACATTGTTATGCCTTTCATGGATGGCAAAGGTTTGATTTTAGTTGTGGGACAAGAGAGATGTAAAAAACATTATTTTCACAGCGGGAGACCTGTGAGGTTAAAACCCAGCCAACTTGCTGTTGGCAGTCATTGTTTGAATGCTGGCACTGAATAGGAGAAATTCCTTCTGGTCTTTACATAAAGCTGTGAGGAGAGTTGGAACGTCTGCGCTCAGCTACAACATCCCTTCAGGCCTGCATGCCCAACTACAAAGTCAGGATCACGTGAAGGAGGGTGGAAGTTTTGACTCCCACAGTTGTTAGTGCTTAGAAAAAGATGGCTTGGTCGTGCTCTCATTTCACCCCTACCATCGGGAAGAAGATGTAGGAGCATGTAAACTAACGTCCAGATTCAGGAGCAGTTTCCTCCCAACACCCATCAGGCTATTCAATACTACAACCTCCAACTAAGCTTTGTAGGTTAAGTGACCTCTGCAAATGACCCTGATATGTAGGTGAGTGGTACAATTGGGGGCAGTTGATAGGAATGTGAGAGGAATGAAAAATGAGATTTGTGTAGAATTGGTGCAAGTGGGTGGCTAATGGTCAGTGTGGGCCAAGATAATCTGTTTCCATGCTATTTGATTCCCTCTCAGCTTTAATGATCTTAATATTAAAGTATTGCATGCAAAGTGTATTTGCATAATGCCTTTTAAAAGACTCTGCATTCACCTTGTGCATTACTTCTCCTCCTGCGTCATTTCACTGAAGCACAGCTTACATCTTATACTTCAAAGATAATTGTGCCAACTCTAAAGCAAAACTTAACAAGAATCAGTCAAATCATCTCAGAATAAAATCAGCATGACTCCCATCAACCACCGCATTCCAACAACCCTTGCACATAAAGTGCCCTTGGGCTCAGTTTCTAGCCACCCAGCCAGCAGATGCCGAATTGAAAATTTCAAAGTAATACTACTTAATTCCATTTCAATGAGATGCAAAAATATACATGATTGGTTTAGGGAAAAATAATTTAAATGCGCCAGCTACAACTGCTGCAGACATATTCATTACATGCTAGCCCTCTCTTAGTGAAGAGAGTTGCTTAGTTCAGTTAATTATTGTGACGTGTACCGAGGTACAGTGAAAAACTTTTGTTTGCATGCTATCCAGTCAAAGAAAACACTATACGTGAACATCATCAACCAATCCATAGTGCACGGATAAAGGGTACAACAATATAATATTGAAGTCTGATAAAGTCAGGTTAAAGATAGTTTAAAGGTCTCCCAAGGTTGTCAACGATTACTGTTCTGTCAAATCCCAGTCACGTGCTCTGTTCTTGGTGCAGGATCTCAATCCACAGCTCTCCGCTATAAAAATCAAAGCACTACTATCCAAGCAAAGTAACAGAAGCAGGGTCATAGATAGAAGGGGTGGAATCAGACCACATTTGTGACTGAATGAGAAAGATTTAAGGTAGAAATGAAGGCCTGAGGCAGGGTGATCATGTCTACATTTGATTTCTGTCTTTCTGTCCTGAGCTGTGCTGCTTCACCCTCTGGAGAAAGGGACCTTACTATAAGCTGTGAAATGATGCGCGAGGAGAAAATAATGCACAGGGTGAATGCAGAGTATTTTACCCACGGTAGGGAGGATCTAAAACCAGAGGATATAGGTTTAAGCTTAAAGGGAAAATATTTACTAGGAACCTGAGGGGCAACATTTTCATTCAGTGAGTGGTGGGTGTATGGAATGAACTGCCAGTAGAGGTAGTTGAGGCAGTACTACATATAGTAGCATTTAAAAAGCACTTGGACAGGCACATGGATAGGAAAGGTTTAGCGGGATTGGACCACACGCGGGCAAGTCAAACTAGCTTAGATAGGGCATCTTGATTGGCATGAACGAGTTGGGCAGAAGGGCCTGTTTCCTTGTAACCTGACTCCTTAACTCTAAGATTTCGCAACACTAGTAAATGACAGCCTGACGTTACAAAGAATTACCTCTCTGTAAAGGTCTGTTTTGACCTTTACATAATTTGAACAGGATAAAGGAACCAGAATCCCTTTTTCACAGGAAACCTGTGCTTATTGTTTCTTTTTAGTGTCTGTATAAATCAGCAGTTTTGCACCCATATTTGAGGAAGGATGTGCTGCCATTGGAAAGGATCCGGAGGACATTTACGAGAATGATCCCAGGAATAATTGGGTTAACAGATGATGAGCGGTCGATGGCACAGGGCCTGTACTTGCTAAGGTTTTGAAGAATGAAGGAGGACTTCATTGAAACTTACCAAATAGTGAATGGTCTGGAAAGAGTGGAAGTGGATAGGATGTTTCCACTCATGGGACAATCTAGGACCATAGGCCAAAGCCTCAGAATAAAAGGACGTACCTTTGGAAAGGAGATGAGGAGGAATTGCGTTCATCAGAGTGTGGTGAATCTGTGGAACGCTTTGCCACAGAGGGCTGTGGTGGCCACCTCATTGGATATTTTTAAGATGCAGATTGACAGATATTTGATTAGTGATGGTGTCAGGGGTCATGGAGAGAAAACAGGAGAATGGGGTTTGGAGGGAAAGATTAATCAGCCGCGATTGAATGGTGGAGTAGACTTGATCGGTCGAATGGCCTAATTCTGCTCCTATGAGCCTATGACAATCCTATAATCGCTCGATATGTTATGTCACAAACAGGTTTTAAACAAGTTCTCTGCCCGTATCTCTGCAGCTGAATCTGACTGGATTTTCACCAGTGCAGACAGTCTTTATTCATTCTCAACCTTTGTTCCAACATTTTAACATTATGACAGGAGGATGGATTAGTGCCGTACTATTACTGCAGGTTTCTGGCTGCTTCTGTGTTCCTGTCAGAATGGAAGCATCATTACTGGACCTGACACCTCTGCCCAGTGAGCCAGCCTATGACAAAGATGTTAATCTTCTTGAATGGTCGTGGGCAAAAGTGTCCAGAAATCTGCTAACAGTTGTAATCAGTGACTTTCATCAGAAGATTTATGACACTAAATATTCCCTAATTCAATCAACGTCTTTGCCTCCATGGTCCTTGTATGTATTGTTTAGTTTAGTGTAGAAATACAGCAGAGAAACAGTCTCTCCAGCTCACAGAGTCCACGCTGACCATTCACATGTTCTGTGATATCCCACTTTTCCATCCACTCCCTTCACATTAGGGACGATTTTATAAAGGTCAATTAATCCACAAGCATGCGCAAGTTTCGGATGTAGGAGGAAACTGGAGCATCCGGAGGAAGCTCACGCGGTCATAGGGAGAACGTGCAAACCCCACACAGACAGCACTTGAGGTCAGGATGGAACCTGGATCTCTAGTGCTGCGAGCAGCAGCTCTACCAGCTGTGCACACCTTCTTCTGTCTTTCCCACTGCTTTTGGCAGGATGATAATAAAATAATTTTATTAATTCAGCCTGGAGGAACGGGAACATTTGTGGCAGATGGAATTTAATGCCGAGAAATATGTAGTGTAACTTCCTGGCAGGAAGGTTGAAAAGAGGTGATATTCAGTAAAGGGTGACTATTAATTGTAGAAGGTCTACAAAGGCAGAGACATCTGTGGAATGAAGAATGTAGTTTAGTTAAAGTGTAAGGCAGAGTGAGAAAGTGGTTTAAAAAGCATACAAGAATTTTCCTTTTCTCCTTAGGGTAAAGCACTGCTGCTCATGGGAACAGAAAGACAGAAGTGGGACAGTGATAGAGCTGCCTCACTGCTCCAGAGTTCCAGGTTCGATTCTGACCTCGAGTGGTGTCAGTGTGAATTTTGCATGTCGATTTCTGAGGGGAGGGTTCAATGGATATTCAATCGTTCTCCCTGTGTACTTCAGAGTACATGGGCTTCCTCCAGGTGCTTCGTTTTTCTCCCACATCCTATAGAGGTGCAGGTTGATAGGTTAATTAGCCTCTGTCATCACCCCAACATACTGTATAGGGAGTGGATGAGAAAGTGGGATAACATAATGTGATTAGTTGATCAATGGTCGACATGAACTTGGTGAGCAGAAGGGAGTATTATCATGCTGTGTCTCTTAAAAGAAATAACCCCTCAATGTGATCGTTGTGCCAGGCTTTCAATAAGAGAGGCGTAGGATACAGTATATGAGTAAGGATCACAGAATCATACAGCACAGAGATAGGTCCTGCTGCCCACCAAGTCTGTACCAATCATGAAGCACCCATTTACCTTAAACCTACACTGATCCCATTTTATTCTCTGCACATTCAATCAACTTTCCCAAAACTCCAGCATTTATCTACACATGGAGGCAATTTACAATGGCCAATTAACCTACCAACCTGCATAGATTTTGGGATGTAGGTAGAAACTGGAGCAGTCGGAGGAAACGCACACGGTCATAGGGAGAACATACAAACACCGCACGGAGAGGATTCGATGTCGGGACCTGGGTCACTTGAGCTGTGCGCAGCAGCTTCACCCTGTCACACTGACATGATGAACTGTTAGGAACACTGGGGTGTTCATGAATGGAGCGACGTGTCTCCTTCTCAGCACCAAACTTTTGGAAAGATATGAAAGCTTGAGAGATGTGCAAAGAAGATTTCCAAAAAAAACTCCATGTTTGATGGGTTTTAGTTGTTTGGATAGATTGGAAAAGCAGGGAATGTCCTATTTGGGGAAAATGGGTTTAAAATGGATGTGATAGGGATACATAAAATCACAAAGGGTATAGACATATTGGATTGAAATTGTTCCATTTGATAGAGGGGCCAAGTACCTGCTGAGATAGAATTAAGGTTTGTTGGTAAAAGTACCAAAAGTAACATGAGGAAATGATTTTTTCAATACAGTGAGTGGTAGGGTCTGGAATGCACTGCCAAAGGTTTTAATGGATCCATGTGTAGTGTTCAAAGTGAGTTAGATAAGTATTTGAAAGGAAAGAATTTGCAGCCCTATGGGGAGAGAACAGGGAAGTGGAACCAGCTGGATTGAGCTGATGCAGACTTCTTGGCCCAAATGGTGTCTTTCCATACAGCAACCATTCTGTAATTCTGCCATGATTGAATTATTCCTTCACTTCCATTTTACCCATCACCTTTGGCACATCCTAATTAAAGCCACTTGTGTCTTCTATGTTCACAATGGGTGCTGTGTCCCTCTCATACCCTCCAGTTAGTTCCTTGTTCCCTCTGTCCATCTACCAAAAGGATTAATCCTTCCATTGACAGACTTATCGATAAGGACTAAGATGTAAACATCCTTGCTGTGATCTCTTGCTGCCTTCAGTGTAGTTGCTTAGCCAATCCACTGGCTCCACTTCTTTACTGCCGTCCACATGTGTGTGCTGGTATTCACAGCTCCATTCTTTCTTGCACAGGGATTGTACTAATACACTTTGATTAGTACGGGTGTCAGGGGTTATGGGGAAAAGGCAGGAGAATGGGGTTAGGAGGGAGATAGATCAGCCATGATTGAATGGCAGAGTAGACAATGGGCTGATGGCAACCACGTATGACCTTATGAGACCATAGTTGACAATAGTTTATTCCACCTCTTGATGTTCACCTCTTGAATGCTTCAGAACCTCTGGTCTGAGGATGGTATAGACACATCTCCATTCAGACATTGACAGGTCAATGCACAGATTGGGTCCAGTGCTAGTGAGTTTGCAAGGCTGCACTTAGTCTTCCAGTAAGTATCTAATTTCCTTTATACATTGGCAAGGTAAGCAATAATGTAGAAGTGTTGCTGGAGTGTAAATAATAACCTGAATGGAAGGTTTTTTATTGTATTGAACCAGATTCTTGAAGTTACCTAAGAAACATTGATTTATTTATTGAATGTTTTTATTCATGTTTTTAATTTATTTTGTTTCTAATTTATGTTTCTGGCCATGATCAGTGTTTGCATGGCCTTAGTTTTATCAGTCAGTCAGAAAAATCTCTTGTTTCTCTTTCCACTGTGCATTGATGGTAAACTGGGTTATTCTTTGCCCAAGGCAAGCTCCCTTTGGATTGCTATTACACGATACGTTTCACTTGAAAGGAAGAGCTGACTTGCCCGTGGATGTTGGCACAAGAGCAACCATTTTGAATCCACCCAAATCTTCACAATCACTTTGCCATTTTCAGTTCAGCTTTTCCAATCTCCACTAGGAACTAACTGCAAATACATCTGGGAATGGCATGCTGTTATACAGCACCTTTTGCAACCTCAGCCAATGAAGTACTTTTAAAATATAGTGATTGCTATACTGTAAGAAATAGGGAAGATAATTTACATGTACAATCATGATGAGATGTCAGCTCCTCAGTAATGTTAATTATTCGCTTGGATGCATGGATTACTCCCCAGTGGACTTCTGTGAAATAGTCAAGGCGGGTTTGTTGTCATATGTGCAAGTACAGTGAGGTGCAGGTACAATGAAGATATTGCTTGCAGCAGCATCAAAGGCACATAGCCTCACACAACACAGATGCAGGTACAGCAGGTAGTGAAGAAAGCTAATGGCATGTTGGCCTTCATAACGAGATGAATTGAGTACAGAAGCAAAGAGGTCCTTCTGCAGCTGTACAGTGCCCTGATGAGACCACACAGACTGGAGTATTGTGTGCAGTTTTGGTCTCCTAATTTGAGGACATTCTTGCTATTGAGGGAGTGCAGCGCAGGTTCACGAGGTTAATTCCCGGGATGCATGCACGGAAATCGCTATCAAAACATGGGGGGGGGGACACAATTTATTGGCGGCCACTCGCGCATGCGCTCGCACTTACACACACACACACACGCGATGCTTCGGAGGCTTCAGCCGTGGGCCCTGTGGACGCTAATAGTAAGATTAAACGAGAACTTACCAGTTTGATCCTTATTTTATGAGGAGTTACGTTGAGGGATTACGTGAAGAATCCCCGCCAGGCGCATGCGCATCATACTTCAAAACAGCAGCGTGAAAACACAGAAAACAAATAGCCGAAGTAACATAGTAAGGCTTTTAGAAGACTAGAACTACCAGATGATCTCTTAGATTATGAGGGTGGGAGCGGAGGGCACGTAATTCCTCAACGTAACTCCTCATAAAATAAGGATCAAACTTCAAACTGGTAAATTCTCGTTTAATCTTACTATTTTACTTCGGAGTCACATGATTGACTACGTGAAGATTTCAAAGCTCTGTGTTTTCATGCCGTAGATGCAGTCCATACGACAATCTGCTTCGGTTGACACAGTAGTGAATAAATAATATATTGAACATTGCTTCGAATTATTCAATAACTATTTTTAATAATAACAAAAAACAGTAATAACCCTCTGTCCTAGGGGGAAATTACAAACAATGATATAAAACAAAGCAAATGAATTAAATGGAACCCAAAACAGCATGCCCAAACCGTGGCGCTGTCTGTACAGGTTTGTCATAAAATTGTGAAAACGTTGATTCTCTAGACCATCCTGCGGCCGCGAGGATTTGATCTAGCGGCACGTCCTGAGCCTTCGCCGCAGATGTTGATGCCGCCCTGGTGGAGTGAGATTTAAATACGTGAGTGTCCACTCCAGCATAATTCAGAACCTGTTTCAACCATCTAGAAATAGTTTGCACTGACACTCTTTTATATGGCTTTTTGTGACTAATAAGCAGTCCTGTCTCAGAACCTCTGAGACTCCTTGTTAACTCAATATATTGGCTTAAGTGTTGAACTACACATAACATTTTGTCAACAGGATATGCTTTAAAGGTCACCTTGGTTCCTGCCATTCCTGGCCTGCTTTGTTTGATTAAATCATAGAAATAAAATGTAATGTCATCTACAGATAATTACATGCAATCTATTTGTAACAATTGTAATGTTTGTACATGTTGTGCTGAAACCAGCGCCATTAGCATAACCACTTTAAGAGTTCATCTCTGCACAGATAATGACGTAATTGGAGCACATTGCCGAAGCAGTGTGAGAACTATACTGACATCCCAGATTTCTTGTATCTAGGTTTAGGAGTGTTTTTGTTAAAAAATTCCTCTCATAAATCGGAATACTAACGGATGAGAACCGATAGGATGTTGTTCTGAAAATTGCCCTAAATAGGAGGACAAAGCACTCCGAGCGCTGTTAATGGCACGATAATTCAAGTGCTCATCAAAATGCAACTTAGCAAGGAACTCCAACACATCACATATGCTTGCAGTATGATAAGATATATTTGATTGTACACAGAACATTTCCCATTTCTTTATGTGAACCACATATTGTTTTTTAGTGCTATCTCTCCAGGCTGCAGTGATAACATCCATGGTCCTTTTCAACAATCCAAGGCCTTAGAAACATAGAAACATAGAAATTAGGTGCAGGAGTAGGCCATTCGGCCCTTCGAGCCTGCACCACCATTCAATATGATCATGGCTGATCATCCAACTCAGTATCCTGTACCTGCCTTCTCTCCATACCCTCTGATCCCCTTAGCCACAAGGGCCACATCTAACTCCCTCTTAAATATAGCCAATGAACTGGCCTCAACTACCCTCTGTGGCAGAGAGTTCCAGAGACCCACCACTCTCTGTGTGAAAAAAGTCCTTCTCATCTCGGTCCTAAAGGATTTCCCCCTTATCCTTAAGCTGTGACCCCTTGTCCTGGACCTCCCCAACATCGGGAACAATCTTCCTGCATCTAGCCTATCCAACCCCTTAAGAATTTTGTAAGTTTCTATAAGATCGCCTCTCAATCTCCTAAATTCTAGAAAGTATAAAATGAGTCTACGCAGTCTTTGTTCATAAGACAGTCCTGACATCCCAGGAATCAGTCTGGTGAAGCTTCTCTGCACTCCCTGTATGGCAATAATGTCCTTCCTCAGATTTGGAGACCAGAACTGTATGCAATACTCCAGGTGTGGTCTCACCAAGACCCTATACAACTGAAGTAGAACCTCCCTGCTCCTATACTCAAATCCTTTTGCTATGAAAGCTAACATACCATTCGCTTTCTTCACTGCCTGCCGTATCTGCATGCCTACTTTCAATGACTGGTGTACCATGACACCCAGGTCGCGCTTCATCTCCCCTTTACCTAATCGGCCACCATTTAGATAATAGTCTGCTTTCCTATTTTTGCCACCAAAGTGGATAACCTCACATTTATCCACATTATACTGCATCTGCCAAACATTTTCCCACTCACCCAGCCTATCCAAGTCACCTTGCAGCCTCCTAGCATCCTCCTCACAGCTAACACTGCCCCCCAGCTTAGTGTCATCCGCAAACTTGGAGATATTGCCTTCAATTCCCTCATCCAGATCATTAATGTATATTGTAAATAGCTGGGGTCCCAGCACTGAGCCTTGCGGTACCCCACTAGTCACTGTCTGCCATTGTGAAAACGACCCATTTACTCCTACTCTTTGCTTGCTGTTTGCCAGACAGTTCTCTATCCACATCAATACTGAACCCCCAATGCCATATGCTTAAAGTTTATATACTAATCTCTTATGTGAGACCTTGTCGAAAGCCTTCTGGAAGTCCAGATAGACCACATCCACTGGTTCTCCCCTATCCACGCTACTAGTTACATCCTCGAAAAATTCCACAAGATTCATCAGACATGATTTACCTTTCGTAAATCCATGCTGACTTTGTCCAATGATTTCACCACTTTCCAAATGTGCTGCTATCCCATCTTTAATAACTGACTCTAGCAGTTTCCCCACTACCGATGTTAGACTAACTGGTCTGTAATTCCGCGTTTTCTCTCTCCCCCCCTTCTTAAAATGAGGGGTTACATTTGCTACCCGCCAATCCTCAGGAACTACTCCAGAATCTAAAGAGTTTTGAAAGATTATCACTAATGCATCCACTATTTCCGGAGCTACTTCCTTAAGTACTCTGGGATGCAGCCTATCTGGCCCCGGGGGATTTATCGGCCTTTAATCCATTCAATTTACCCAACACCACTTCCCGACTAACCTGGATTTCACTCAAGTCCTCCTTTGACCCCCGGTCCACTGCTATTTCCGGCAGATTATTTATGTCTTCCTTAGTGAAGATGGAACCAAAGTAGTTATTCAATTGGTCCGCCATATCCTTGTTCCCCATGATCAACTCACCTGTTTCTGACTGCAAGGGACCTACATTTGTTTTAACTAATCTCTTTCTCTTCACATATCTATAAAAACTTTTGCAGTCACTTTTTAATGTTCCCTGCCAGTTTTCTTTCATAATCTATTTTTCCTTTCCTAATCAAGCCCTTTGTCCTCCTCTGCTGGTCTCTGAATTTCTCCCAGTCCTCTGGTATGCTGCTTTTTCTGGCTACTTTGTACGCATCATCCTTTGCTTTGATACTATCCCTGATTTCCCTTGTTATCCACGGATGCACTACCTTCCCTGATCTATTCTTTTGCCAAACTGGGATGAACAATTTTTGTAGTTCATCCATGCAGTCTTTAAATGTCTTCCATTGCGTATCCACCATCAACCCTTTTAGAATTGATTGCCAGTCAATCTTGGCCACTTCACGTCTCATACCCTCAAAGTTACCTTTCCTTAAGTTCAGAACCATTGTTTCTGAATTAACAATGTCACTCTCCATCCTAATGAAGAACTCGACCATATTATGGTCACTCTTGCCCAAGGGGGCACGCAGAATAAGACTGCTAACTAACCCTTCCTCATTACTCAATACCCAGTCTAAAATAGCCTGCTCTCTCGTTGGTTCCTCTACATGTTGATTTAGATAACTATCCCGCATACTTTCCAAAAAAATCCTCTTCCTCAGCACCCCTGCCAATTTAATTCACCCAATCTATATGTAGATTGAAGTCACCCATTATAACTGTTTTGCCTTTGTCGCACGCATTTCTAATTTCCTGTTTGATACCATCCCCAACTTCACTACTACTGTTAGGTGGCCTGTACACAACTCCCACTGGCGTTTTCTGCCCCTTAGTGTTTTGCAGCTCTACCCATACCGATTCCACATGCTCCAAGCTAATGTCCTTCCTTTCCATTGCGTTAATCCCCTCTCTAACCAGCAACGCTACCCCACCTCCTTTTCCTTTCTCTCTATCCCTCCTGAATATTGAATATCCCTGGATGTTCAGCTCTCAGCCTTGGTCACCCTGGAGCCATGTCTCCGTGATCCCAACTATATCATACTCATTAATAGCCTTGGAACGGTCTGGTCAGAACCTGCAGACCAACAAATTAATACGGTCATGTAATGGGTGACTTTCTCCTGTAACCGGATGCACCAACAAATTACTGCAGCTGGGAATCGTCATGAATGGCTGAGTCATCATTCTGAGTACTGATGGGAACCATGGTTGTGTTGGCCAATCTGGGACCACCAAAACGCCTGTGGTGGAGTCATGCTCTATTTTGGTGAGGCATTTCGTGATCAGACAAAATGGAGGAAATACATAAAAGAATGAATGCCCCCAATCTAACGAGAATGCATCCACAGCTACTGCTCCTGGATCCGGCTCCCATGAAACATATTTAGGCAACTGGTGATTCAATCTGGATGCAAACAGATCAATATCTGGCAACCCAAATCGAGTGACAATTGTTTGAAAGATGTTTGAATTCAACATCCATTCTATATTGTCATTGAACGTTCGCGACCTTTTGTCTGCCACCACATTGTCTATACCTGGTAGATAGATGCTGAAACCCAGATGTTCCTTGAAATACACCAATGCCACATGAGGGTTACACAAAAAGCTGGCGAAACTCAGCGGGTGCAGCAGCATCTAAGGAGCGAAGGAGATAGGCGACGTTTCGGGTCGAGACCCTTCTTCAGACTGGTCAGGGATCAGGGAAACGAGAGATATAAACAGTGATGTGGAGAGATAAAGAACAATGAATGGAAGATATGCAAAAAAGTATTGATGATAAAGGAAACAGGCCATTGTAAGCTGTTTGTGGTGTGAAAATGAGAAGCTAGTGCGACTGGGGTGGGGGGAGGGGGGGGAGATGGAGAAGGAATGTCAGGGCCCGAGGGCTGAGGGAGAGGTGGGGAGGGGGCAGTCTGGGTTAACAGAATTGAGAAAATTCAATGTTTAAGCCCAGAGGATGCAGACTCCCCAAGCGGAATATGAGGTGCTGTTCCTCCAACTTGCGGTGTTGCTCACTCTGGCCGTGGAGGAGGCCCAGGACCGAGAGGTCGGATACCGAGTGGGAGGGGGAGTTGAAGTGCTGAGCCACCGGGAGGTCGGGTTGGTTATTGCGGACCGAGCGGAGGTGTTCGGCGAAACGATCGCCCAGCCTCCGCTTGGTCTCACCGATATAGATCAGCTGGCATCTGGAGCAACGGATGCAGTAGATGAGATTGGAGGAGGTGCAGGTGAACCTCTGTCGGACTTGGAATGACTGCTTGGGTCCCTGAAAGGAGTGGATGGGGGAAGTGAAGGGACAAGTGTAGCATCTCTTGCAGATGCAAGGGAAAGTGCCCGGGGAAGGAGTGGAGCGGGAGGGAAGGGAAGAATTGACAAGGGAGTTGCGGAGGGAGCGGTCTTTGCGGAAGGCAGACAGGGGGGGATATGGGAAAAGTGGCGAGTGGAGGGGTCACGTTGGAGGTGGCGAAACTGGCGGAGGACTATCTGTTGTATGCGCTGGCTGGTGGGGTGAAAGGTGAGGACCAGGGGGACTCGGCCCTTGTTGTGAGTGGGGGAATGGGGAGAGAGGGCAGTGTTGCGGGGTATGGAGGAGACCCTGGTGCGAGCCTCATCTATAGTGGGGGAGGGGAAACCCCGTTCTCCGAAGAACGAGGACACATGAGGATAGCCAAGTTATCACATGATACTGATCTTGCTCCTCCCATGTGATTAATATATGCCACTGCCGTGATGTTATCAATCTGAACATGTAAATTATTAATTGTGGAGCAATATGCTTTTAACCCATAAAATGCCCCCAATAATTCCAAATAATTTATCCCTTGTCTGTGGAGAATCAAACCTTCTTGTTCATTCCATCTATCCCCACAGCTAGACTCGGTGTCCATAGCCCCCCATCCGAGACGCTTACATCAGTCTGTAAGACCACTGAAGGTTCCTGCACCAAAATGTTATTGGTAGTTTGACTAACATTAACAATTCACCACTGCAATTCTGCTAGAGATGTGGTTGGTAACTGCATAACCTGATCAAAATGGCCTGCATGCTCTTTTAGTGCTTCTTCTCTTGCTCTTTGCAAATGTTGATAATGCAAAGGTCCGAACTGTACTGCAGGGAAAGATGCTACCAATTTCCCAATGACCTTAGCGACTTCTCGGATGGAGGGATAAATTTTTTGTGTGAGGCAAGTACGGACATTAGCAATATCCACAACCTTGGCTGTTGGTAATGTTACTGTCATATCAACTGAATCAATAAGAAATCCCAAATACTCAATATTTTGGGTTGGCTGTAACTTGGGATGGACCAAAAACCCCAATGTTTCAAACACATTTTTAGTTGCTGCAACCGACTCTTCAGCTGACTCTTTAGTGTTGCTGATGATTAAGATATCATCTAAATAAGCCATGACAATGTGATTATGGGCCCTCAATAGCCCCAGCACAGGTTTTAACAATTTTGTAAATAGCCTAGGGGCTGAACTTAATCCATTAGGCAATGCTTTGTATTGCCACAGCTGTCCCATCCAATTAAATTTCAAGTACCTGCGATAATGAGCATGAAATGGCACTGAATAATACGCATCTTGCAAATCAATAGTTGCCATATAACAGCCCTGTGATAACAGCTGTTTAGCAGTAACGAAGGTGTCCATTTTAAAATGCCTATATAGAACAGAAGAATTTAAGTGAGTGAGGTCCAGAATTACTCTTATGCAGCACCATTCATTATAAAACAACTGTAATCTACCTGCAATAGGAGGTTGTCCACCAGAAACGTTATCCTTAACAAAAATTCCCTGTACCTCTACAGTTGGCCTGTAAGTTTGCTGTCTGCCCATATTGGGGTTGTAGCTGGTCTGTCTCGGTGGGGTAAACTCGTTGCCCCATTGCCCCCCCCCCCCTGCTGGGCCCAGCACCTGGATCCAATCTTCGGTACATTAAACCAGGCTTTCGTATCGGTGGCCTTGAGATGTTTGGCTTCATTAAAACAATTTCTCGAATTTGTTTGACAAGGTCTGCTCCAAAAAGGAGTTCAGGCGTTTGCACATTAGTTGCCTTACATAAAGCAGCAAATTTTTGATTTAGTGTTGGCCTGATGGCGATTTTCCTGATGCAATTCACCTCAAAAAATGCATTGCATAAAAGGGCTAACATATCTTTCTGGGTTTGCGTGATCATTGTCCCTTTGACCATTTTGCCAAATGCAGTAATTGCTGCAGCCACCAGTTGGAGGACATGTTGAAACCGAACCTCCGGTCCCCTCATAGATGCACTCATGTGTGCCCAGATTGCTGGGTTCACCGTGGGCACCTTGAATGATGCACAATTGACAGGTGTTTTATATTTACCAGTAGTCTCTTGCATCATAGTTTGTTGGAGCTGGTGAGACACCAAATAATTTATATTGTTGGCAAGATACTCGTCCATTGCCTCACCAGTCCCTTCCGGAATAGAAAAACACATTGCTATTTCCGGGACACCCGGAGCGTGGCTCTCGTGCTCTGGTGTATGCACATGAGCAGGGACACCAGAATCAGGGTCAGCTTCATCCTGCCCTGCTTCTCCCAAGTCATACTGTAGGGAGGCATCCTCCAGTCCTATACAAGGCGCTGGAAGGAAATCCCCTTGCTGATAATCCACATATTCTTCCT